>CM059194.1:28738802-28772634 GCA_030323885.1 Branchipolynoe longqiensis
CTAACTAATCTATATATCAGTATTGGCCGATCAATATATATATTTTTTTTTATCCATATATATATATGGACCAAAAAGAAATATATATGTGAAATATAAGCATTATGTGCATATAAATTTGTGGTGCTGCCTTTTATTATTATTTATTTATTCGCTCCCTTGATATACGATTTGCTCCGTGGCAGCAGTCATAGCGTTAAGCCCAGAACCCAGTGCATTTCCGATGGCTCCCAGCCAAATGATAACGCATGACCAGAACAGTTGCCGCCATCATAGCATTAAACCTGGAAATCTGCATTGCTATCTAATCAATTTGCATTTCTTATATAAATATATATATATGGACCCCCCACCCTCCAAAATATATATATATACACATACCTTGTATATACGTTGTATGTATGAGATATATACTTACTTGTGCATATATCAAATGTATTTACTGCATGGGCATTGTAAGATGCCCTTGCAACACATACATTTTATATAAGACTAGTATATACATCGAGGGGCATGCCGGGGCGCATATCTGGGGCATCCCGCCCTTGTCCCCTCACCCCCCCCCCCCCCCTCCCCTTCTCCCTGGGGCCACCCAGAATGTTCAATACCTACCTACATCCCTGTCAGGTTCCAGGATTAGTAGGTCATCTCACATCAAGTGGTCACCACTAGATGACCATCTGGGTCATAGCCACAGGACTTTTGACAAGCTTGTCGAAATTATTTTTGTTTTTTTCAGCTCAAATTACTTCAAAACTAATCATCTTTAATCAAAATCACTCCGGACTAATGATTAGTAGCTCATAATGATCACTTTGATATATTTATCTAAAAAATAAGACAAAAATTCAGATGCCATCGGACCATGCAACGCTAAGTCAATTTAATTGAAGCTATTACTGCTTACGCCTGTGCTGTCTGCATGCCAAAATCCGGAGTGCTTGCACTTTAGTGATTTCAATTAAAAAGTAACTTGAAATTAAAGTCTGGTAGATTAAATAATGATCAACGTAATGTTGATTGAAACAATATTTTACATCCAATTCAAAACAATGGACTGCAATTTTAAATAAACCATGCTGATATTTTGGAATTCAAATAACGTTAGCTTCATCAGCTGTCGGATATTTTTATTAATCTGCTCCTTGCCCTATCCTATTAATGCTAAGTGCCAGGCTAGGTTAGCTCAACCAAAGACCTATTATGTGTTATAGGGTCTTTGGCTCAACTCATTCGGCCATCGCGTCTGGTTTTTATATTTGTCATACAAGTACAATTTACCTTTGTATTTTTGTAATTTACAAATATTTCCAATGGTACCACAAGAACTTCAATTTTTTTTTTTAATTCATGTACTAAATATATTCACAAATTTAAAAGACTCTGGTTGGTTCCCGCACTAAAAGACGGCGCTACAGTCGCCCTGTTAAAACAGGGCGACTGTGGCGCCGTCTTTTGGGGGTGGGGACCAAGCTAAGGGAGAAAGGGTGGCGTCTTGCCTCGTCTGTGGAGGTTGTTGTTTTGGGGAGTTTTCAGTCGCATTGGTGCGCTGAAGGCTGCAAATCTGCAGCACTGAATGGGCACCACTGAAAGCAGTCCCATGTGGTCGGGAGTTGGGTTCCGGTGTGTAGTGATCAGAGGAATTGAGGGGTAGGGGGGAGGGGGCGGAGGAGGAACAAGGCAGCCTAAGAGTCCAACCACAGTACTCTGAGAGGGCCGGGGGAGGCTGGGTGGTTGGTGTAGTTTTACACCCCAGTAAGACCCTAGGCCATACCAGGATGTGCACCGACTTGTAACAGCGCGCACTCATGGCGACTTTATAGTGCTGCCCCACTGGGAAATCAGGCCGCCGGCGCCATGACCCGATGTCCCACACAGTCACATTATCCTGACACTGTGTACCCAGTCCCTGTCCTGATTTCATAGCGCCAAGCGCCTAGCAGCAACAGGTACCCATTTTATAAGTCATTGGTTTGACTCGACCAGGATCCAAACTTCAGTCCCTCGAGACCCACCGGTATGCACCGTAAGTCCGGCCAAGGCCAGAGGAAGAAGTGAAGTGAGGATGGGATTAGTTAGGCAGTGGGTGGGGTTACCTGTTTGTTGCAGTGAAAATGAGTGGTTAGTTAGTAGTGGCACCAAGTCAGCTATGGCGATGAGGTGGGGCCTGCTAGTCCCCGATGTCATGAACTGGTCGACCGACAGTGTTGATGATGTCTGCATTCTGGCGGTAGAAGCGCGCAAGTGCGTTCCAGGATGACTTGGAAATCCTGGAGAAGATAGCCAGAGCGGCCCTATTGTCGCTGAGTTGGCGGTCAGCATCCTCCATGAAGTCGCTGATGGCAGATCTGTCGATGGCACCACATGAGGCGAGTATGTGGGCCACATTAAAGATATTAGTTCCGCAGGGACAGCGCTGGAGGTTGGGGACATCAATCCAACGGCGGTAGCCAGTCATGAAGCGGTTGATGGCGACTTGTGTAGAAGCAGGAAGGCCGACTGGATGGGGGATGTTCGTTCTGACCAGGGTGTACCAGAGCCAGCTTATTGAATAAGGGTTCCGTACTTGTTCCTTCTGTGTGGCTCGTTCCCAGAGTTTGGTGATGGATGGAAGGATGGCTGTCTCTACGTCTGCTCGGTTGGCACCAGCTAGAGCGGCATAGTCGGCCTGGTCATTACCATACAGTCCTATATGCGAGGGGACCCATAGCAGGACTGTGTTGAGGTGTGCCTGATGTCTGATGAAGATTTTAATATGGATTGCGTCGGCAAGGGAGTGTCGGGCATTTGGGTGGGCGATCTCTTTGATGGCATTCAGAGAGTCGGTAATGATGATGGCACTTGAGTTGTGGAGGTCTTCGAGGGCCAAGTGAATGGCGGCGAGCTCGGTATCGAGAGTGGAAGCAAAGTCTGACACCCTGGTGGTGTTCTTTGTGTTGGAGAAGGGGATGAAGATACCGGCTCCTGCTCTACCTGATGTTGGGTTAAGGGAGCCATCGGTGTAGACAGTCTTTGCGAGAGGAAATTCCACCTTCGCCTGAGTTATGGCCTCGAGAGCCAGGGAGTGGAGTTCTGGGGTGGTGTAAGCCGCCTTGGCAGCAACTAGGTTGGTGGTTCGGGTTTCCACTGGGATGGAAACCCAAGGTGGCTTGAGAGGGCTCAGGGCGAAGTCTGCAATGTGGAGTCCGTGGGAGTCCTTGAGGGAGGTGATGGCGTTCTTGAGACGGTAGGAGATGTGAGGGTGACCGCGGGTCCCATCTCGGAGGTAGGCTGCGGCTCTGCGGATTGTTGTTGAAAGGCCTGAGGAAAGGGTTCTTGTGAGTTGGGTGGTGAGAAGTTGTTTGCCTCGGAGGTGGAGGGGAGGGAGGCCGGATTCAAGGAGGAGGATCTCGATCCTGGTGGTGCCGGGAACACGGAGGACAAGCCTAGCAGCCCGGTGTTGGATGTTCTCAAGTTTCCGGAACTCGTTCAAAAAGATCTTGTTCTTGGGTAGTTGAGTTTGGGGGTTGTCAAGCCCGAGGGCTGTGAGAGCGAGTGTGGGCGCAGCGTAGTCGAAGAGGGAGCGGACTGCCTGGCGGTAGAAGAGTGCGAGTACACTGTCCGGGGCGCCCCAGGAGAAGCCGGAGATCCTCTTCATGAGGAGGAGTCTGTTGGTCATTCTGGTGGCCAAGTGCCGGCAGAGGGCTCTCATGTTCAGGTCTCGGTCTAGATGGATACCTAGGTAGTCGAAGGTGGAGACCCATTCGATAGGGGATCCATCTAGGTAGAGGGGGTGAAGTGGTTGACCTCTGAACATGTGCATGATCTTGGTCTTGGTGGGGGAGATTTTTAGTCCAAGGTCCCGGCAGTTGTTTCCTACCAGGTGGAGCACCTGCTCAGCGAGATCCTGTGCATTGATCGCATGGGAGCAGGTGATGGCGATGTCATCTGCATAGCAGACTATGGTTGTGTCTGTGATCTCTCGGGTGGCTAGGTCTTGTTTAAGCCTCCTAACGAGAGATGCCATCACTGCATTGAAGAGGAGGGGGCTGAGCACTGCACCCTGGGGTACGCCATTTTTTAGTTTGAGGTAGGGAGAAGAGGTGCCTTGGACACATACTCTGGCTCGCCTGTTCTGGAGGTAATTTCGGAGATATGCAAGAGGCCGGCCGGCAATGCCAAGATAAGCCATTGATGTCAGTACCACGTTGTGGTCGATGAGCTCAAAGGCTTTCTCGAGGTCAAGGAAGATGATTGCAGTTTCATGTCCAGTACCAAGGCCATAGGAAATGCTCTCAATGAGGGTGGCGACGGCGTGCTGAGTGCCTTGTCCTCCTCGGTAGCCGATGACCTCCTCAGGTAGGCCAGTGGTGGGGTCTTCTGTGACCATCTGGAGACGGGCGAGGACAATTCTTTCACTAACCTTCCCGAGGGATTGGAGAAGGGAGATGGGTCTGACTTCGCCCGGGGTTTTCTTGGGGATGGGGATGATATCAGCATCCTTCCAAGATTGGGGTATGTCCGCATTGTAGAAGATATTGTCGAGGAGGGGGAGGAGAGTTTCCCTGTTAGTGGCAGATAACTTTGTCCATGCAGTGTTAGGGACTCCGTCGGCTCCCGAGGTTGTCTTCTTTGTGGTGTTGCCTAGGGCTCGGTCAAGCTCAGCCCTGGTCAGGTGGGTGTCAAGATTATGGGTGGATGGTGTGGCTGTTGAAATGTCTATGAGGTCGGCTCTCCAGGTGGAGTTCCTGGTGAGCGCTTGTTGGTGGGCACAAGGGAGGTTGATTGCAGGGTCTGTTCTGTCCGTGAACATTTTGTTGTGTTCTTCTGCAATTTGGTCAGGGTGTGGGTAGAGTGGGGGGGTGGTGAGTCTCCCCTGGATGCTGTTAAGTTTGCGCCAGAGTTGTCTGGAGGTGGTGTGAGAGTTTATTTTGGTACACCAGAGTTTCCACTTCCTGTCTGATTCGGCAAGCTCGACATCTTTGGCCCAACTGGTGGCTATTTTAACGAGATTCTGAGTGCCTCGGTTGGGGTTCGTGCGTAGCTTGTAGAGGAGTTTGTTGCAGAATCTTTTTGCTCTCCTCATTGCATTGGAGGTGGTGCGGCCAGTGTGATTACAGGAGATGGTTTGCTTTATGGTGTCTGTCATTGCTTGGTAAGTGAGTGTTGTGAACTCATCACATGTGGTCGGTGGGCTCAGATCTATTAAGTTTTTTAGACGAAGGTTGAAGGTTGCCCAGTCCGCGTGGTTTAGGTTGAATCTGGGTGATGGTGGGGGGTGGGTGACTTTGGGTGCATTGGTGTGGAGGAGAGCTGCGTGGTGGTCTGAGTATAGTGTTGTGAGCTCCCAGGAAGCTGCGGAAGGCAGGAGTCGGTGATGCAGAGATCGATTGATGTGCTTGCCCTGTAGGTAGGCGAGCCATCGTTGAGGATAGAATGGGATGTTGAGTCGAGGATCTCTGCTAGGAGGACACAGCCTCGAGGGGAATCGATGTTGTTGCGTCCCCAGGAGGAGAGGTGGGTGTTAAAGTCTCCCATGACAACCTGGTGATCTGTGCCGTTGCCGAGGGCCCGGAAGATGTGGTTTAGAGTATAAGTAGTGTTGACAGGGTTGTAAATGTTGTATACATCCATGACGGAGTGTGCTAGGTGGAGACGTATGCGAAGGGTGTCAGCATGAGGGTTGAATCTGTTGGGTGGGATCTTGGTGGAGTGGATGTGGTTGCTTACGAATGTGGTGGTTCCTCTTGAGGGTCTGCTTGCTGCTGCGCGTCTTACTGCGGGGATGTGGTATGTGGTGTAGCCTTTGATATGGGGTGGATCGATGAGGAAGGTTTCTTGGAGAAGTGCGACGTCAATTTTCTCTCTTTTTAAGGTGTTGCCAAGAAGAGCCATCTTGGATTTCAGTCCGGCACAGTTCCAGGAGAGAATGGTTAAAGAGTTGTTAGTGGAACCGGGATGGGAGTGCGGGCTGGTGGGGGCATTATTGTGTACCTCCATTTTGAGCTGTCAGGGCGGCACAAAAAGAAGCTGGCAGGTCTTTTGGGACATGCAGAAGGAGATGCTGGATGTTGGAGTCGACTTGGAGCCAGTTAATTAAGCCGAAGGCTAGGGCCTCAACTGAGATACTGGGTGTTATTCTGGAAAGTGATGTATTAAGAATGTGGAGGAATATAGGGGTGGGATTTGGGTCGGAGGCAGGGGGGTCGCTTGGTGTGGAGGGGAAGGTGGTTTGGGTGAAGGAGTCAGCAGTGGCTACAGTTTGAGTGGAGATGGATCTGGTCTGTGGGTGGGAGGAGTAGGGGTGCGAGATCTTGGGTTTGGGGGCGGTGAGGTTGAGGGAGAGGAGTGAGGGGGGCAGAGGGGCAGGGCTGGGGTGGAGGGACAATGCGTTGGTGGTGGTGAGGGGTGGGTAGGAGGAAGCAGAGGGAGAAGGAGGGGCAGTGGAAGGGAGGGCATCAGGTTGGACAGGCAGGGCAGCAGTAGGGGGGGCCTCAGGTTGGGTGGGGGGAGTGGGGCAGGCAGGAGCGGGAAGTAGGGGTGGGTTTAGCCGCTTCCACAGCTGGATGCGCACTGGGCAGTGTGTACTCTTGGCTTTGTGATTACCTTTGCAGGCAGAGCACCTGACGGGTACCTCACAGTTAGCGGCAATGTGCCCCGGAGCGGCACAGCGTGCGCAGACAGCGGCAGTGGCTTTGCATTCGTGCCTGTAATGGCCGTATTGTTGGCAGGTGGTGCAAAAGGTTGGTCTGAGGTGAGGAGTGGCGATTCGTAGGAGACCATAGGCTCCACAGTCAAGCCGGCAAGTGGTGTCTATTGGATGGTCAGTGAAGACATTGGCACAGTAAGTGGCAATGTCTCCCTTCTTTATCCGGGAGGCGCTGACAATGGAATGTCGTCCTATCAGGTCGGCGAGGTTTATGCGTGGGTGGAGGCCAGAGATGACATAGTGGTGCATCTTGGCTGATTCACGCATCTCCGTAAAAGTTGTTGAGGCTCGGCGTCTGTCGAGGGAAACCTGTGTCTTGGCACCAATGACGAGGTGGTCAGGGTATTTATCCAGGGAGAGAGGGGTAGTGCCTTGGGTGCGATCGAACTTGTCGAGTTCCTTCAGCGTGTCTTCTAACTTGCCATTGAAGAGGAAGAGGGCAAGGAACCTCTTGGGGCGGCGGCTATCACCGTGGTACTTGGTTTGTGGAGGTGTAGCGGTTGTGGGCGTCTTGTGTTTGTTCTTTCGAACTACCTTGGACCAAGAGTCAGCCTTGGTGGGGTATTTGGAGTGGGGGGCTGGTTGGGCTGTGGCTACTGGGCGTGTGTCAACGGACTCATCGTCGCTGGACTTGGGGTCCTTGTCGGTTTCGGTGAGCGTGGGCACACGGGGTGGGGAGACTGACCTGTTGGTGATGGTGTTGTTGTTCTTGTGCGTGGAAAAGGAGGTGATTGTGGTGGTGGGGAGGCTGGACGAAGAGGTGATGGCAACTGGGTGCGGAGTGTGATTGACGATGTTCCGAGGTGGTGTGGGAGGGCCTCGCGGAATGGGCTTGGCAGCAGGTGGCGCGCCGCTGGGTCCAATGGTTGGTGGAGTGGCACAGCTGGAGTAGGTGTGGTCCGTCGTAGGAGTGGTGGGGAGAGTGGTATCATCTTGGTCACTGAACACCGGCTTTATCAGTGGTGCTGGTGGCACGGCGGGCGGCAGTGGTTCTGGTTCGGGTATAGGTGTTGGTGAATCGACCTGCACCGCCTCGCTGTGCACACGTTCCTCCAGTATGCGCCACAGCTTCTTCTCATAGACCCGGTGTGTCGACTCTAAGACGGGTCCAGGGTTGATTCCATGGTCCTTCAACTGAGCTCTGAGGTCATCGTCCGACAGAGCCGAAACTTCATATGCTCCTGCGCCATTCATTTCTGGAGATGTCTTCTTTTGAGGCAAACCGCGTTTTTTTAACGTTTTGTTGGTGAATTCAGTATCGTCACTTTTATTTATTAATACTTAATGAAAGGACCGTGTCAGCTTCTGACAGTTAAAATTGGGAAAGAGAGCGTGCATCCACTGGAGATGTAATGGTGCTGATAAGCAAATTGGTACCCCATTGACGTAGAGAATTTATATGCTCCATCAAACCAGGCTGAGTATTCATGAATAAATGTTTTTATGTGGCTGTGCAACTTGAAACAAGGAGGGATTGAATGTAACTTAGCATTTGTGTAATGTTGGCTAATACTAGGTTCAAGCACTCTAACTAATGATATTCTACATCACATTTAATTGATATATTTATCAATTACAAAACTTAGGTTCAAGGTTCAAGCACTCTAACTAATGATGTACTGTTGGCTAATACTAGGTTCAAGGACTCTTAAAGTTGCATAGTCCGATGAAGTATAATTTTGTCAAAATTAAAACAACTATATATCCAACTTAGATACTGGTGTATTACTATTAGCTAATGATTTGGGACAGCATAGTGAGGTTATAACCTCACCCCTTTGAACACTCAGTTTGAAACACCCATTATGCAGGAAGGCCATTAACCAATTAGGCCAATCTCAGGACCTCATTAGCCTCCCCCCAACCAAGTGGCCTACTGTGCAGGGCCATAGAGGGGAAGGGGATATGAGGTGGACGTGTGTATGTGTCTGTGTGTTTCCTGACCTGACTTTACAGATACACAGACATACCCACACAGACAGACACCCATAGATAGGCACACACAGACAGACATGCACAGACAGCACACACATACACAAAAACACAGAGACATGCACACACCCGACATACACAGACACACATACACCCAACCTGACTTTGCAGAGAGAGCCACACACACACACAGACACCCCCAGACAGACACACACAGACATACACACAGACATGCAGAGACATACACACACAGACATACACACATAGATATACACACCGACACACACAGACATACACACATACATATACACACAGACACACACATACATACACACATACATACACACACATACACACACAGACATTACCACACATACATATACACACATACACACACACAGACAAACAGATAGACACACACAGACAGACATGCATAGACAGCACACACAGACACACAAACATGCACACACCCGACATACACAGACACACATACACCCGACATGACTTTGCAGAGAGAGACACACACATACAGAGACACATAGACAGCCGCACACAGACAGAGGCAGACACACACATACATGCACACACATACATACACACAGACACACACACATACAGACATACACAGACAGACACACCCATACACACATACACACACATACATACACATACACACAACACCCGACCTGACTTTGCAGAGAGAGACACACACACAGACACACACAGACAGAGGCAGCCACACACATACATACACACAGATATACACACAGACACACATACACACACAGACATTACCACACATACATATACACACACACAGACACACACATAGATAGACACACACAGACAGACATGCATAGACAGCACACACAGACACAGAAACACACAGACATGCACACACCCGACATACACAGACACACATACACCCGACCTGACTTTGCAGAGAGAGACACACACAGACAGAGACACATAGACAGACGCACACAGATAGAGGCAGACACACACATACATACACACACATACATACACACATACATACACACATACCCACATACATACACACATACATACTCACACATACACACATACATACCCACACATACAGAGAAACACACAGATAGACACACAGACAGACACACACACAGATACATACATACATACATAGACAGACACAAGCAGACAACAGACACACATTATATTTTGTTAAAAACCCTAGTGCCATGGGCCTATGGCACTAATCCATTCCCAGAATGTTCCCTATCCAACCAGGAATACCTACCTACAGTCCTGTAAGGTTCCAGGTCATCTCACATCACGTGGTCACCGCGAGATGACCATCTGGGTCATAGCCACAGGACTTTTGGCAAGCTTGTCGAAATTATTTTTGGTTCTTTCAGCTCATATTACTTCAAAACTAATCATCTTTAATCAAAATCACTCCGGACTAGTGATTAGTAGCTTGTAACGATCAATTTGATATATTTATCTAAAAAATAAGACAAAAATTCAAATGCCATCGGACCATGCAACTTTAACTAATGATCACTCTAACACATTTAACTGATATATTTATCAATTACAAAACTTTAACAAAATAAACTAAACATATTAACAAACAATCCCTTAAAATAATTCCATAAGATTCCTTCGATTTATGGTGTATTTAGTAAAAAAAAACCTGCTAAACCAACTCGCGCACGTCCACCGTGACGGTCGTATGGAAGAGTCTGTGGAGGCTACGGGACCCGGTGTCGCGGTTTCAGCTGACTGCCATTTTCCAGCTGACTGCATAGACTCAAACTCAAGGCATTGTCAATGGTCGTTGTTGTTTTGGGGAGTTTTCAGTCGCATAGGTGCGCTGATGGCTGCAAATCTGCAGCACTGAACCGATGGTCGTGAGCAATCTTCATACAGAAAATACAGAAAAAGTGAAATATCTCTAAAACCACACCACCTATTAACACATCGGTTGGTACACATATAGAAAACATCTTTGCCAACAAGATTATATTAAATTTATATGGTTAGGGTTCTTGATTTCTATTAATTTTGAATAAAACTAATGTTTTGCAATGCGCGCACCGTCAAAATCAAGGCATTGTCAATGGTCGTGAGCAATCTTCATACAGAAAATACAGGATAATTGAAATATCTCTAAAACCACACCAACTAGAAACAAATCGCTTGGTAGACATATAGAAAACATCTTTACCAAAAACATTATATTAAATTTATAAGGTTAGTGACGATGCTGTTAGATTTTGACGCATGCGCATGAAACTGACAGTCAGCTGAAAACGGCAGTCAGCTGAAACCGCGACACCGGCAGGCGTTTAACTGGGCACCAGTCCACTTCCTGTTGAGCGAGAAGCCGACGGCCTGAACTGGCAATGGCGTTTTGTTTCTTTATCTCCGTCGCATTACAACAGGTTAGTATTTTGAGATACTTATATTAATTACATTGATGAACGAATATGTGTGTACGGAGTGAAAATGTTATTCACGTGGGCAGTGTTATGGAATCTGAGAAATATGGCCGGGTGTATTGTAATGGTGTCAAGAGTTAGAGTGTGACTGTGCCACCTGTGTGGGCTCTGCAGTTACTCCCACGCCTAGATTATAGTAGATAAATGATTCACCCCGTACTCCAGGAAGCTCTTTTATCTATCCTACACCCTGCTCCGTGTACTGGAGGTCAATAATTTATTCATGACTTGAGTGGCTGTCAGGCAGTGTTGACAGACGAGACACAACATCAAATCTGGGAGTGGAACCACCTACTTTCGCTATGTTTCGGGAAGTCTATAATTATAGACTATGCTATTTATAGGTACGCGAGCTATGCGACGTCCGTTTTCTGCCAAATATCTGTTCCCGGTGTGGCGTGCTCAGCCGTGTCCCGTGCTCAGCCGTGTCCATCGCTTCTGCATATGCATGGATTTATTATTCTTTTTGTATCTCTATTTCCTACTGCAGGAATTCACCACACTTTTATTTATCTTTTCTTGGCTGGGGGGAGGGGTCTAGAATTAGCCTACTTAGGCCACGGTTGTAGTGAATATCCAAATAAGTCTTAGTGAAGTGTCTTAGCTGACAGCTTGAATCTGGATGGATTTTGACGCATGCGCAGACGATGCTGTTAGATTCTGACGCATGCGCACAAGCGATAGACACGGCTGAGCACGGTACACGGCTGAGCAGGCCACACAGGAAAAATTGTTCTGATAACAGAGCGGAACCCCAAAATGCTTGCAGAGGGGTCCCCACAAAATGCTATCCTCATGAATTTCAGCCTATGATTGATGTAGATAAAATGTCCATCTACAACCTCATATTTACAATTTGCAAATCCTTTCATGTTTTCTGTGTCTGTGCACATTCAGAAGATTTGACTTGATTTCAACACTCAAAATCCACCTTCTAAATATCTTGGGTAGCTTTAAACGGTAGATGGACATTTAAATCTGTTATTAATTGACCATTGTGTGAAGTTTCATGATGCTGTAAGGTCGAAAAGGTACTTTGCTAGGTCCCCAAAGTTTCAGTGTTATAAGATCAATCATATCAATGACAACCGAAAATCCACAAATATGCCACTAATGTGTGCATTTACTTTTATTCTAACGAGTGGAATCGACAGAGGAGATAGGCATCTACTTACACTGAAAATTTCATTTAGATATCTTGATTATTTATGAAGTTAGAACAAAAAATGACTAAATTATTAAATATATAGGTTTTGGGTCATACACTTGTAATGCTAAAACATTAAAACAAAGGAAGAAAACTTAATGTATCATGGATATATGATAGTTATACTAGACTTACTTGTAAGTTGACCTATTAATGAGATTCTTATGAATCTACCAACACAAAGGTAAGGATGAAAGTAGTTACAATGGAGCCATGGATATACTCATTAAACAATGAGAAATTTCTATAACCTCCTTCTAAATCACGAATGTATTCATTTAGTTTTATTTTAATGGCGTATATCCTCCAAGTCACTTTTATTTTAATGGGTGAAATCAACAGCACAGCTAGGGATCTACTTACACCAACAATTTCAGTGAGATATATCGATTATTAAGCACGTTAGAACAAAAATTGACTATATATCTAGATTTTGGGTCACACCAAGAATGTAATTCATTTTCAGATAGGTGTGGTTTGAAAATGTTGTCCACATTGCTACTATTTATGATTATGGAATTAAAATGAGTATGCTTTTGTGTAGGTATGTGACCAAATTAAAAAAAAATTATACCAGGCTCCCTGATATCATCACACTACCCACGCCTACCTGTCTATGTGGTTACTTGCCTGAGAGGTCAGTGCCAGTGGAGACCACTACATGCATATTCTCGATGTCGGACATCCTGGCACTTTTTGCTTTCACAATGCGCGAAGGGTAAAACAAATGCCACTGTCATAGAGACAACATTAAAACTACCCTAACTATCACACTAATTTGTGCTTTTTTGGGGGTAAAGTATTTATTCATCTGAATATGACATTTCTCAGCGCCGGAGCACTGGTCTTCCGGCCATCTTGCTATTGGAATTGACATTCTAAATAATCTAGGTTTGGTCAGTGCTTTATTAGTCACAGCACCGATCCTGTAGAATTAAGGGAGTGGCTCCTGCTGTATAATGTACAGCACCAGTCACTGCGGTTCATGCAAAAATGGGGAGCAGCACCGAGTAGAAGATGTATACTCGGGGTAACTCAAACAATCATTGTGGGTTACATTTTTCTATTATAAAACAAGCTAAGTTTATAGTTGACAAGACATTTTGTCTGTCTTATGTAATGTTCAATGTGTTTAAACAGATTGATAGTTGTGTAGGATGTTTGGTGTGTTGTTGGTTTGTTCATGATGGTTAAGGGTGGTGGCAGGGGAGGGGGGCCCATTGGGGTGGGTGGTAGCGGGGGAAAACCCACAGGAGAGCAAGCGAGGATGCTGGGGTGCAGGAGCTCAGGGCTTTCCTAGTAATTACTGCAGTAGTCGGTCAAGGGCCTGAATAACCAGGTGGGCTCTATATGCATTTTTGAAGGCTAGTATTGTTTCTGTTTCTCTGACTCCAATAGGGAGGTCATTCCACATGACACTACCTTTGTAGATTGGTGTTCCGATATATTTATTTGTTGAGGGGTGTGGTACATTGAGCAGAGTGGAGGCTCCTCTTCTTGTTATTCTATTTGTGCGGTCAATGAATGTTTCATCTTTTGCGCATTTGTGCATTAGTGCCATCAGGTGTAGGTCCCTTCGCTCTGAGAGAGTATCCAATGTTGCTTTCTTGTGCAGTTCAGCCACACTGAGTATCTTGCCTTGGTAAACTGTTCTCAGTGCTCGGTTCTGAATTCTTTGCAGTTTGATCTTTTGTTGTTTTGTTAAGAGTTCATATATGATGTCATTGTAATCTATAACAGGCAATATTATAGTCTTGTACAGGAGCAGTGCAGGGTTTTCACTTATGAATTTCCTTAATTTCCTAAAAGTTGTCAGTTTTAGTGCCAGTGTCTTGCCAATTGTCAGTTCCCATTTAGAGTGGAGTCAAGAGTTGTCCCCAGGTATTTGTAGGAGTCCACTTCACGAAGTAAGGTTCCACCCATTTGTAGTTGGATTTGAGGGGCTCTCGTTTTTCTCATTTTCGTCCCATAGGTCACATACTCTGTCTTGGCACTATTTACTGTTAGTTTATTTTCATGGCACCATGAATTCACCTTATGTTTGTCTGGGCTGCAGCTGCCACAATATCTCTATTGTATACTGTGAGTGCTGCATCATCAGCAAATAATGTAAATGTTGCTCTTTCAGATACTAGTGGTAGGTCATTAATAAAGATTAGGAATAGCAGGGGTCCTAGGGTGGAGCCCTGTGGCATCCCGGTCTTGCCCCTATGGGTGGTGGACTCATTGTTGTTTAGTTTTGTGCACTGCATCCTGTTCTTGAGATAATTTGTGAAGAAATTATATGCTTTGTTCCCTAATCCAGCTCTTGCTACTTTCTGTATCAGGATCTCATGGTCAATTGTATCAAATGCCTTCTTGAAATCAAGGGAGACTGTGATTGTTGGTTCACCTTTATCCATGTTGCCTTAAACTTAAAGTTCATCCAGTAGAGATGCCAGAGCCCCTGTTGTGGATTTGTTTTTTCTAAATCCATTTTGCTGGTAGGTCAGGTAGTTGGATGATTCAAGGAATGCTTTAACTTTGTCATGTATAATCTGGTCAATAATTGTTCCTGGAAGTGGCAGGATTGAAATTGGTCGCAGTTCACTGCAGTATCTTGGGTTATTGGTCTTGGGGATTGGGGTGAATGTAGCTACCTTCCATGCATCGGGGAAGATGCCTGTTTTAATTATTACGTTGTACATATGTGTGAATTCCCTAATTAATGTTGTTATCGCCATCTTTATCAGACGATTTATGGGATGATATTTGATTTGTTCTGTCTAGGATAGGATTTCATCACAAGATGTTTCTTGGAGATCATAGTTGTGGCTATTTAGTTTGGCTTGGTAACATTTTTGTTGGGCTGTTCCTCGGTTAAATTTACTGGCTAACCTTTCTCCTATCTCGATGAAATAGTTATTGATTTCTTCTGTAAGTAGGTTATCAGGTCTCACATCACCAGATTCTTCATTGGAAAGGCTACTAATTTTGGTCTGGTTTTGGTCTGGTTTTCTGGTTCAATCTGTTTGATTACATGCCAGCATTTTTTGGCATTGTTTCGATGTTTGTATAGTTGGTCTTGGAGGAATCTTGCTTTGGCTTTTCTGACTTCATTTCTTGTTTTCCTGGTCATACATTTGGCTATGAACTCATCATCAGGGTCTTTAGATATTTCAAATTTGTGTCTGAAGTAGTCCCTGTCTTGTTGTAGTTCTGTTAGTTCATCATTAAGGTACCCAGCTGTGTTAGTTCTAATAGTGAGCTCTACATGGGGACAGTGCATGTGAGCTGCTTTTGTTATTGTTGTGTTAAGCATTTCCCAGCATTTGTTTGGGTCTTGTTCCACTAGGAGCTCTCTTTGGTTGAATTCCTGCAGTGAGTTTCCCAATTCTCTCTGATCACAGTTTCGGTATGAGCATCCCCAGTAGGTGGCAGATCTCTTGTCATTCCCTATTTTATTTTTTAGTATGTATATTGGTTTGTGGTCACTTATATTATAGCTGATAACTCCTGCATTGGTGCAGTGCTTAATATTGGTGAATGCGAGGTCTATTGTTTTGTCAGAGGTTCTGGTTATCCTGGTTGGTTTTTGTATCATTTGCTGGAGCTCATGATCTGCAGCAAATTGTTTCATTGTTCCCCACAGAGTCTGTTACTTTTCATTGTAATCCACATTAAAGTCTCCTAGTATGAGTATCTCATATTTGTCCATGTCGGTTATTTGTCTCATGGATTCATTTAGAAGGTCAATTCCTTCATTTAGGTTGCCATCTGGAGGCCTATATATGTTGCCGATGAGTATACTCTTGGTGTGAGGTCTGATTACAATTGCCCATTGTAGTTCAATGTTGCAGTTGGAGAGGTTACGGTCCTCATATTTCGATGTATCAGTATGCAGCTCATTTTTTGAATAAATTCCCAGTCCTTGTTTAGTTTGACCATCTGGCCGCTTTGTTTTTCTGTCGGCTCTCATGAATTGGTAGCCTGGTACACTGGCTAGTCTATCTTCCATGTGACTGTTGAGCCATGTTTCCGATATTGTGAAGACACCAAATCCTGACACCGGTAGGTCTATCCTTAGCTGGTCAATCTTGTTGGGGAGACTTTGTATGTTTAGATGGCCAATCTTGAAGCCTGGTTGGCCCTTCAGTTTTGTCAGAGGAAGTGCAGTGAAAGTAGGTGGCCCATCAACCACCAAACACAGGTCCTCGCAATCACTCTCCCGTGCACGCAACCCCCACACCCAAGGACCCACCAACCCCCATGTGTGTAAATATTGGTGACTGTTATATTGACATGTTTATTTGTTTATCTTAGTGAGTGTTTTAATTATATTTATGCTCTTGTATCTCATATCATGTGCATACTTGGCATGTTTTGTGTGTGCATGGTGCTCTCATGCAGTAATGTCCATAGTACATTAATAGCAGGCACTAAAAGCTGTTTTCTATACATGGTAATACTGTAGCTGGTAGTAAGAGGAAAACTAAATCTCAACTTCTGATCACTAGTTCAGTATACAAGCGGCGCAACCATCCCGACATGCGACAACGCGTCGATGGCAATGATGCTTTTACCCAGGACTCATAGCCAGCACCGATCACTGACAATTGACATGATTTATAACATTGAGAACCTTGACAATATGACAACAGGAGAACATTGTCAGGGAGAACCACGATTACACAGCGATCGGAAGTTCAGTATACTACCAGATAGCCTAATCCCCACAAGTGGTACAACATCCACTCCATGGAACATCGCATTGATGGCTATGATGTTTTGCCTAAACGGCACTGGTCACTGGAGCAGGCAGGGGGAGGAAATCACCTATGACAGATTTGGGGGTCACAGTCCACAGGGTTGCCTGGATATGGGGCATGTTGTTCACTGATAGTCAGTATCGTTTTGTCTGTGATATAATTCATGGTCACAGTGGTAACAAGGACAGTATATGGGCCCCATAAGTTAGAAGTAGGCCAGTTTTCCCACTGATAGTACACTGTGGGCCTTATAAATCTGTGGTCTTTTGTAGTGAATATAGTTTGTCCTGAGAGGGCTCAGTGTGGGTCTTATAAATCTGTGGTCCTTATTAATTTGTGGTCTTTTGTAGTGAATATAGTTTGTCCTGAGAGGGCTCAGTTCGACCAAGCTCTGGTGTTTCCCTTTGTGAGATGAGGAGCTGGTGTTGACTCAGTGCAATTGTTGGTGTGCTGATGGGCGGTGACAGCATCCTCTGGTACTGGTCATGGTGGCACTTGGCATCCTCGGCACCAGTCGTGGTATCACGCTGGTGAGTGAGGTAGGGGGTTCGTGCAGGTACTGATCAAAGACAATGACAAGGAGAGACATCTGCAGTTCCTTATGATACAGGAGTGGGGGCTGTTCTTCACATATGGTATAGTTCCGAAATATAGTTCAGTAAATCATTGCCCACATTTTCAGTTAGGTAAGGTTTCAGGTCAATCTACCAGGCCTGTACAATCATTATTAGTATAGTATTCCTTTTGTATTTTCTACCAGTACTATCTTAGGTCAATGACAGCTGCTATTTATAGCAGTGGAATTAGCTGTGAGATCAATTGAAGGATACACTGTGTGTCAATAGGTTCTCCAAACAAAGGGCTGGTTGCTGTCAGTATCTCAAATAGAAGCAGATAGATTAATTTTCTAAAGGTTTGATCAAGGGTGGTTAGTGAAAAATAACACAAAATCAACACACTATCTGCTTATGGAATTGCCCAGGATAAACTGATTTGTTTTTTACATGGTGTTTCATAATCCCAATAGAATACATAATTCATTTGAGTCAAATGTCCCCGTGTTTTCAGTGTAACCGTTTCTGTGCTGTTTTGTGTCAATCATTGCAATGGACAAAAAAAAAAAAGTTATCACACCCCCCCCGAAACAGGCCCACACCCGCAATCAGTATTATAACATAACTTTTAAAGCAAATTTCTCTTGTTTCTATTAAATAGTTCAGATCTTTCTCTACAATTTCACATTCAGCTTTTCTTTTATCAGCCTATTTTGCGAAATAGTTTTTGAGGCCATGATCTGGTAAGGCTAGCACTGGCACTGACACTCAGAATATCCCAACGTTCACTATTATCTCTGTTTTTAATACTTTCAGAGAAAATTGCCCTAACTCTTAGGTTAAATTAAATACTTCAGATCTTCCTCTTCAATCGCGCATTAAGTTATTTTTAATCGATCCGATGAAAGCTTTTAAATTTATCTGACAAAAATAAATGCTCCGCATAGACATAGCATTGCTGCAGCACAAATCACTGTGGTGTTTTACCCTTCGCGGGCTAGTTTCCAGGGATGTGACGTCACGCCAACATCGAGAATTGTTAGGTACCCCACTAACATTTTCAAATTATTCCAAACATTCAAATTTTAATTTCATTGGAAGCTCCAATTAATCAAAACCATTATGCTTTCTGAATTTGTAAGATATTCCAACAATTGAGTGAGATACGTGCATTTGAAGTTTGTTGAATTTAAGATTTTTTTTGTATTAGCTAATGCATTAGAGAAGTGGCTTATTTAGGGCTGTTAAATAGACTAATTATAACATTTCTTTGTAGTTTCTTTATTAATGATCAGATCCTGATCAAACTTCACACCAAGGTTCTTCATATAGCAAATCACCCCAGCATATCAAAACTGATATACAAAAATTAGATCACAGGAAAATGTAGGTTTCCATGGCAACTGTAAATTAATACAACCACTCCCACCTACAATATGAGTCAACTGTAGCTCTTTTTAAATAATGGTCAGATCCTGATGAAATTTCACATCAAGGTTCTTCTTGGTCTGGCAAATCACCTCAGCTTATCAAAACTGATATACAAAAATTAGATCACAGAAAAATGTAGGTTTCCACGGCAACCGTAATACAATCATGCCCACAAATGCAGTTTCTTTATTAATGGTTTGATCCTGATCAAACTTGAAACCAAGGTTCTTCTTGCTATGGGAAATCATCTCAGCTTATCAAAACTGATATGCAAAAAATTAGATCACAGAAACATGTGCGTTTCCATGGCAACTGTAATAAATCATACCCACCTATGATATGACAGTATACTATAGTTTCTTTATTAATGGTCAGATCCTGATCAAACTTGACATCAAGGTGATTCTTGGTATGGCAAATCATCTCAGTTTATCAAAGCTGATATAAAAAAATTAGATCACAGAAAATTGTGGGTTTCCATGGCAAGCGTAAATTCAAACATTATTTACATACTATAATTTAAACTGTCCGGTGAAATACGTCAATGTCCGTTTTATATACGGTACGCATCCGGCATGTCTGTTACCTGTACAGTGGGAAGTTTTGAACATGCACAAAACTTGTATCGGACACCATCGGACTGACATGTATGGTTGGTGTCCGTTTTAAGTCTGTTTTGTCCGGTACCCATCCGTTACCTCTACGGTTTGCTTCCTGCAGAGTCCGTTGACAGTCCGGTGGCTATTCGTTAATGGTCAGTCCGTCCGTTTGACATTCTGTTGTCATCCGGTTATCGTCCGGTGGCTATTCGTAAAAAAAAAAAATGGTGCATCCGTGACAGTCTGGTGGCTATTTGTTAATGTTCGGTCCGTCCGTTTGACATTCGGTTCTCGTCCGGTTCTCGTCCATTGGCTATTGTCCGGGTGCCTTTGCAACATTTCGACACATTTCGGTACATTTTGATAATTCTGGACAAAGAATTGTTTAGTCCGGTGGTGTTCGGTATCAAAATGTTGCGCTATTGGATGAATGAACGAATGGACATGAACGGATAGCCACCGGACGACAACCGAATGTCAAACGAACGTACCGGACTGTCATGGACGCACCGGAAACATATACTGACTGAATTCCTGCAACACAGTCAACGGACTGCAGGAAGCAAACCGGAGACGTAACGGATGGGTAACGGACTTAAAACGGACACCAATCATACACGTCAGTCCGGCGATGTTCGGTACAAGTTTTGTGCATGTGCAAAATTTGCCACCGGACAGATAACGGACACCCCGGATGCGTACCATATATAAAACGGATATTGACGTATTTCACCGGACAGTGTCCGTTTTCTATCCATTTCCCCAGTCCGGTATGGTGTGACTGAGCCTTTAAATATGGTGAACTCAGTGGCTGGGGTGAGTGACTTTCTTCACACCGCTTATTATGCATCCTCACAATGCATCTGATCATCACCCAATTGTCATTGTACTTACTTTACCCCTAAATAGAATCGTGAATTTTTTATAGAATAACATGACACTTTGTATTTAAAATCTTTATAATGAGTTCTTTACATTGGTGTAATCCGCTAAGCTCTAATCCTATTATCCAATGAGTTCGGTATGTGCACATCACAGTATTTACCCGACTTTTGCCCCGGCCGATAATCATGAATATTTATTATTATTTGAGGATATTCATTTTTGAATCTACCATATTCATTTTCGAATACCTGTTTTCTATCTATTGACCAATTTTCATGAAAATTGGGTGATGAGCAGAATCATTGTGATTATGTATAATAGGCTGTGTGAAGAGAGTCACTCACCCCAGCCATAAAATTCTGACCTACAAAATCCAGTCAAAACTGCCTGACACCTACTTTAGGCTGCCAGATTCTAGAGTTGCGATTCCAGTTGTAATCATTGTATGACCATTTTTAGAAAGAAAAAATGCTAAAGATTCACATTCTAACAGTTAACATGGACATTCCTAGCAGTCTTACCTCTGATTTTTGCATCTGAAGACTTGAATGGCTTAGTAAAATGCCTTTCAAACGCCGTACAAGAATGAAAATAGGCTCTATCTGTGCTGAAGTCTTTGGTGCTTCAAAAACGGATGTAGCAACGAATGCAGTGTGCATGTGCTTCAGGTGTGGTGCTTTTTCTGACATCTCTGCCGCTCATGAGGTCGCAAAAAGTTGTACAAGTTTTATCGGTCCGGCGACAGTGGTGCTCCTGGTGGATTGTAGGCTACCTAATATTGGTATAGATGCATAGTCCGATGAAAACATCAAATTTTCAAAACGAAAGTAATTATCTAGTTTTGATTCTACATATCTAACTTAGCCACTGGTGCACTTATTGAACATTTATCACAACATATAAGGGAATAGACCAGACGGGATGGCCGAATGAGTTAGAGCGTCCGTCTCCCGTGCTGGTAGATCGTGGGGTCGTGGGTTCGAATCCCGGTCGAGTCAAACCAATGACTTTAAAATTGATACTTGTCGCTTCCTAGCCAGGCGCTCGGCATTATTAGGATAGGGCAAGGACTGGTGTGCTCAGTGTCAGGATAATGTGACTGAGTGGGATACCAGGTCCTGGTGCCGGCGGCCTGGTTTCCCAGTGGGACAGCACTATAAAGTCACCATGAGTGCGCACTGTCACAAGTCGGTACCCGTCCTGATATGACCTTAGATGTTGCTAGGACGTAAAACAACAAACAAACAAACTATAAGGGAATAGAGACAATTTAATAGAACCTGTTACTGCAGAAGCCTATGGTGTCATAGTTTTGGCATGCATGCCAAAATTAATTTTGCATGGTTGCCCTTCAAATATCTCAACAGTTAGCCATTTAAAATAAAAGTTACTTCAAAATAGACTATGGTAGATTATAATGATCAACCTAATATATTTATCTCAGAAAATGATAGAAACGCAAAACTATCGGACTATGCAACTTTAAGAAAGTTATGAATTTTTATTTATTTAAAATCGCATGTTTATTTGTCCTGTAATTAGACTGAAACAAAGGGAATGGGTGTGACCCTAAATAATGCAAACTGAATGAAAAAAGTGCATAACTAAAGTAGTTTTCATGATATGTACATGGTTTTTGTAATAGATTAAAGAGAAGAAAAAGTCCATTTTATGCATCAAAGCCTGAGTTTGTATTATTAATTATTTAATTAACTAATTGATTGATTAATTAATTAATCTCGGTGAGTAGCTCAACCACAAAATATCCCATAACTTCCTTTTTTTCATGATATTTACAAGATCTTGATGCCATGCTAGCACTGGCTACTTAATTCACATATCTAACTAATCTGATTATTGATACGGGTATCTACCCAGATCCATGGAAAAGGGCAATGATTATGCCAATCCTGAAAACGTCGAACCCTAAAACGTGTAATGAACTAAGACCTATATAACTTCTTCCAATACCAGGCAAAATAGTAGAGCAACTAATCCATGACCAAATAACAGAATTTTTTGAAAGTACAGATTACCTAGCAATAGGGCAAAATGGTTTCAGGAAGAACCACTCCACAACCAAAGAAGTGGCATGTGTGTTAGACACACTAATGACAGGGATGGATCAAGGAAAATTATCTATTGCTGTCTTCATAGACTTTCGTAAAGCATTTGATACTGTAGCCCATAAACGTTTAATAGAAAAAGTGGCAAATAGTGGTCTGGGCACAGGGACAACTAAACTGCTAAAAAATTACCTACTAAATCGTTCACAGTATACTAGACTTGAAGGGGTTAATTCCTCCCTGAGAGAAGTGAAGACAGGGGTACCACAGGGATATTTACAAGATCTTGATGCCATGCTAGCACTTGCTACTTAATTCACATATCTAACTAATCTGATTATTGATACGGGTATCTACCCAGATCCATGGAAAAGGGCAATGATTATGCCAATCCTGAAAACGTCGAACCCTAAAACGTGTAATGAACTAAGACCTATATAACTTCTTCCAATACCAGGCAAAATAGTAGAGCAACTAATCCATGACCAAATAACAGAATTTTTTGAAAGTACAGATTACCTAGCAATAGGGCAAAATGGTTTCAGGAAGAACCACTCCACAACCAAAGAAGTGGCATGTGTGTTAGACACACTAATGACAGGGATGGATCAAGGAAAATGATCTATTGCTGTCTTCATAGACTTTCGTAAAGCATTTGATACTGTAGACCATAAACGTTTAATAGAAAAAGTGGCAAATAGTGGTCTGGGCACAGGGACAACTAAACTGCTAAAAGATTACCTACTAAATCGTTCACAGTATACTAGACTTGAAGGGGTTAATTCCTCCCTGAGAGAAGTGAAGACAGGGGTACCACAGGGATATACCCTGGGCCCACTTTTATTCTTAATCTACATCAATGACCTCCCACTAGTACTTGAAAAAGTAAAGGGAAGCATATTTGCTGATGATGTGTCACTGGTAGCTACAGACGCTGATATAAAAGTGGCTGAATCTAAATTGAATCATGATTTAGAAAGAGTAAACCGGTGGAAAAAGGAAAATAAACTATCCATAAATATTATAAAAACTAAATATGTAATATTTGCAACTAAAACTAAACGTTCCAGCTCACCAATTGTCAGTATAAAAATAGGAGAGTGTATACTTAAGGAGGCTCTAAGTTATAAATATTTAGGTACTACACTTGACCCTACACTGTCAGGAACCAGTCAATTAAATAGGATTAACAGAACATTGGCAGCTAAAATGAACACCTTCCGGAAAATAAGGCATTATATGAGCGAAGAGACTGCTCTTCTATTGTACAAAACCACAATACTGCATTATAATGACATAATATATAATATACTAACTAAAAAGCAGCAAGCAAAGCTCCAAACTATTCAAAATAGAGGTTTGCGCACAGTATTTAAAGGAAAAACACTACATACCTTGAGATGCACAATAAAGCTAAACTAGATGCCCTAAATATTCGCAGAGACAAGCACCTATTAGGCCTAATGTACCACCGCGCGAAAGACCCATATTACATAGACACACCTACACAAGCCACACGTGCAGCACAAGCCACCCTACTGGAAGTGCCGCATGTTAAAACTAGTAAAATGAAAAAGTCACCGGTTGTTCTGGGGGGAGCACTCTGGAACCAACTACCAGCACGTGTCAGGAACAGTGATTGTTAGAAAACTTTCAAGATAAACCTCCATGCACATTTAAATCAACCAGCCTAGGCCAAAGCAGATCAATGATACACTGGGTCGGTGTTGCCATTCCTCTCCCTGTCTCCCCGCTTCCCCCCCCCCTCCCCACCCCTCCAACACACAAACACTGTAAACTCAACCAGTAGCGGCCAACTAGACAAAAAAAAAACATCGACAAAGGAATGAGCCTGGAAATGATTCTAGTTGGATCCTACTGAGGTACATGATTAATCAGTATTAACCTACTTACTAACTCATTAGGCCCCACCTGAGATTACCATGAACACAAGTTTAATCACAAAGGCCCACCCTACATCCCCCATCACCCTTTCAATGAGGCACTGGTAGCTACAGACGCTGACATCTAAAATGAATCATGATTTAGAAACAAAAACAAGATGGGAGACGATCCTCCAAAAAGTCAAGGAAAGCCTAACAAACACCGACAAATAACGGAGAACTGGGAAGAACACCAGGGCTCCAAACCATAAGTATCACAAACCTTTTACAAATTTCACTTACTGAATCCTAAAACATAAGTAATAACATGAACAAATAGTACATGATATAGTGCCCATGCCTTCCCCCATGTACACAGGTAAGAACTACGGAGGCAGACATGGACATCTTTTCTTTTTTTTCCTTTTTATTGTCTACTCTTAGGGACCATATGTTCTGTATGCACCAGCACATATGCCCTGAACCCACAAATCACTAAACTAAAATAAACTCAAATTATAATCAAAACTTGCATTAATCAAGCAACCACTATCCTAAGGAAAACAAGTATGGTAGAAGAAATTGAATGCAAACTGGGAAGGGGCATGCACTTTTCCCAACTAAACTGCCAGAGCGCATCCAACAAAATAGACATAATAAAAATGCATCTGAAAAAAGACAATCTAGATGTCCTAACACTATCAGAGACTTGGTTCACTGACAAACACCAAAATAACTACTTAAATATAAATGGATATAGGCTTGTACGTAATGATAGACAGCAAAATAACACTCTAAGCCCAACAAAAAAGGGTGTAGGTGTTGCCCTTTACTGCAAAGACACCAAAATTCTAGATCCTGAAGCACTAATAACAGCTAACTTATCAAATGAACACATATAACTACTATGGTGGCTAATAAAAAATGAAAAGCAAGCAAATATAGCCATAGCAAGCCTCTACAGACCTCCATCAGGGGAAATTGAACTCTTCATTGAAGCCCTAGAAAAGAGCATAAACACCATAAAAAAACTGACAAAGGCAGAAATCTTCATACTAGGAGACTTTAATGTAAATTACAACAGCAATGATAAAAACAAACTAATGCTGCGGAAAAAGGCAGAGCGCGGAGGAGGGCTGGAAGGCGAATGACTGAGGGAGGCCGGCGGGCGGCCTTATAAGGGAGGGCAGGAGGGTGGTGTCAGGTGAGGTGTGAAAGCAGCAGGCCCGGGGGAGGGGGAGGGGGAGGGGGAGGGGGAGGGAGAAAGCTGAGAGGCGGACGTCGCGCGAGGTGCGAATGCTGCGCGACGGCCGGGGAGGCGGGGGGAGGGTCTGTTCCTCTCCATGCATCAAACGCAATGCTCGCATTACGACCGATGCGTGAAAAGGAAGAAGGCAAGGCGGAGGTGGAAAAAAGAGGCGTTTATTGGGACGCCTCTGGCAACAGAGGGCAACAGGGCGACAGTAAGGAGGCTCATGAGGAGCAGCAGTAGAACGATAACAGGCAAGATAAGGCTCATGAGGAGCAACAAAACAATGAATAGGTAGATAAGGGGCTCATAAGGAGCAGAGTCAGAGTTAGATACGGTTAAGAGGCTCATGAGGAGCAGAGGTCAGAGTTATGTTTAAGAGTTCATGTGAGAGGGGGGGGGCGTCGAGGAACCCTCCACCAAAAATGGAGGAGAGGGCTCGAGGCGCGCCTGAGGCGGGGGCCCGAGGCGTAGGCCGCGTCTGAGGTCCAGGGCCTGGAAGCTTGGGCGGGGTTCTTGGCGGAGGCTGGGGAAGTTGAAGGTCTGGGTGTGGTGAGGAGTCCGGGGCCTACGAGGGCAGGGAGCGGGCGGCCAAAAGGTTGGGGAGGCCCGCTCCTTGGAGAGCTGCGGTGAGGAGGTCCAGCGAGGGTCGAGCAGGGGGGCAGCGAAGTCCTCAGCGCTGGGCGGGGTGGGGGTCGGGTCGGGTGGGTTGATGAAGGCGGTGTCGTGGAGGTCGTGATGGTCGGCGGCTGTGCTGTCTGGGGAGGGTTCGTCCTGAGGATGGGCGGCGTCTGGGGCCTGCGGTGCGAGGTGATGGTCCCCGGCTCTGTCTGGGCGGTGTTTCGATCGGTGGTCGCTGGGGGGTTGTTGGTGGTCGTGATGGTCGGCAGCGGTGCTGTCTGGGGAGGGTTCGTCCTGAGGGTGGGCGACGTCTGGGGCCTGCGGTGCGAGGTGATGGTCCCCGGCTCTGTCTGGGCGGTGTTTCGATCGGTGGTCACTGGGGGGTTGTCGGTGGTCGTGATGGTCGGCAGCGGTGCTGTCTGGGGAGGGTTCGCCCTGAGGATGGGTGGCGTCTGGGGCCTGCGGTGCGAGGTGATGGTCCCCAGCTCTGTCTGGGCGGCGTTTCGATCGGTGGACGCTGGAGGGTTGTCGGTGGTCGTGTGGTCGGCGGCGGTGCTGTCTGGGGAGGGTTCGTCCTGAGGATGGGCGGCGTCTGGGGCCTGCGGTGCGAGGTGATGGTCCTCGGCTCTGTCTGGGCGGCGTTTCGATCGGTGGTCGCTGGGAGGTTGTCGGCAGTGGTGTGGGTGAGGCGGCGGGGAGGGCCCCCCGGGCCGGCCCGGGGGGAGGGGGGGGCGGATCAAAAATCCTCCGAGGCGGCCGGGATCGGCGCATGAGGTGGCGTGTAGACCGGTTACCGCCTCGGGGGGGGTGTCTCCGGGGGCCCCTGGGTGGGCCCGGAGTCGAGGGCCTCCATGCGGCTGGTGAGGTGCTGTATGGTCTGGAGGATGGCGGCCTCGGTGCCCGAGGGTCGGTCCTGAGACGCCGGAGGGGAGACCGGGGCCGGGCCAGGTGAGGCGCCTCCCGGCGTGCCCGAGGAGGGTCCCGGCGTGGCCAGGGCGGTCGACCGGGCTCCTTTCCGTCCCTTTCCTTTTCCGTTTCCGGGCATGGTGTGGTGCGGCCCGAGGGTGATGACGTGCGCCCAAGGTGCTGGGATGGGCGGCGTGGTGTAGACCGGTTGCCGCCTCGGCGCGGGCTGGGGTGTCTCCGGGGGCCCCTGGGCGGGCCCGGACTCGAGGGCCTCCATGCGGCTGGTGAGGTGCTGTATGGCCTGGAGGATGGCGGCCTCGGTGCCCGAGGCTCGGTCCTGAGACGCCGGAGGGGAGACCGGGGCCGGGGCAGGTGAGGCGCCTCCCGGCGTGCCCGAGGAGGGTCCTGGCATGGCCAGGGCGGTCGTCCGGGCGCCTTCTTCGTTTCCGGGCATGGTGTGGTGCGGCCCGAGGGTGATGCAGCGGTCCGAGGTGAAGATGCCAAAGTAGGAAAAAGGCAGAGCACGGAGGAGGGCTGGAAGGCGAGTGACTGAGGGAGGCCGGCGGGCGGCCTTATAAGGGAGGGCAGGAGGGTGGTGTCAGGTGAGGTGTGAAAGCAGCAGGCCCGGGGGAGGGGGAGGGAGAAAGCTGAGAGGCGGACGTCCGGGGAGGCGGGGGGAGGGTCTCTTCCTCTCCACGCATCAAACGCAATGCTCGCATTACGACCAATGCTGCAAACCACAATCAAAATCTTAGGCCTACAACAGCTCATCACTGAAAAATCAAGGCTAAGTAAAAATAGCACAACAATTGACCTAATACTAACCAACTCAAACCACGCCACTAAATGGGGCACCAGGAGCTGGGGTATAAGTGATCATGAGCTAATATATGTAACAAGGAAAAAACTAAAAAGCACAAATCACTATGAATATAAGATGGGCAGGTCCCTAAAAAAAACTATTCAGAAGATGCATTACGTATGTTGACCCGAGGCAACATCGTTAATTTGCGCACGAGGCTAGTTGGACCTGACCTCGTGACCCTCCCCTGCCCGTCTACACTCAGTTCGCTTCTGGCTCTCGTCCAGGCAACATCAAAATTACACGCTCATAGTTTCACTCACGAACCTGTTTGACTAGTCATGCCGCCGGGTAAGCGACTGGGCAGGTCGCCCCTTCGGCCGCAGCTGCGGCGAGCTTCCCTGCGGAGGGCCGCTCGCGTCCTGGCGCCTCATGCTAGAAGGCACCGAGACGGGCTGGAGTTTGGCGCTCGGCAAGAGTCTAGTGAGGAGCAACAATTCGTTCAACAGCCTACGGACTTTGCTACTATGCTGGAACTGCAACGGGAGGCGCTTCAGGTTACGAAAGATTTGGCAGCGAGGGTCAATGCGTTGGAATGCATTGCCGCCATTTCTGACAGGCCACTCGGTGAGGTGGTCGCTGGCTCCTCAGCTCAAGCCTTCCCGTTGGTGAGGCCGGTGGCGTCACCGGTCCGCTTTCATCCGTGTCAACTGCCGCAACAAGGTCGCCGGCGTCAGCCAGTACAGCAGTTTCCCAGAGAAGCGCCGGTAGCACCCCCAGCAGAGGTTGTCTATGGTGCCGAGGAGTGGGACCTGCCGGAGCAGCAACTTCAGGAGCGTCAGCCGGCAGAGGCGGCCCAGGCCCGTGCCCACCATGCTGCCGCTGCTATTGCAGACCTAATTTTAGACACCTCTACCACTTTCAAGAAGCCGAAAGGTACGAGTTTCCTTCCACATTTGCTTATAACCAGGGGGGATGGCTTTAAAGGTATTGGGATGGGCGAGGCTACATGGCCCGAGTATTTTGAAGCGTTGAAAACTCTTGCTGCCCTACCAAACCTTCCCCCCGCTTTGTTTAAGCATATCATGTCGCATGAGCGAGAGTTGGCGAATATGGCTAAGACTTGGGAGTGGCCAGTCTGTCGCTTGTGGTCTGAGAAAGTCTTCAAGTTAATTGCTGAAGCTCGCCTTCCACAGGGCTGGGATAATCAAGCTGCAATTAAGGATCTGCAGCGCGATATTTGTACGGCGGCAGGAAGGTCTACTATGTCTGCACGTGCTCACCAGTTCCCTGCGCAACCGTTTGCATTTCCTTCTTCCCAGGTGGCAGCACAAACCAGTGCGGCGCCCGGTTCTCAGTCTACTGTCCCAATTAATGTGAGGAATGAGTACAATAAGGAAACGGATGGCCGTCCGTGCAATAATTGGAACTGGGGTCGGGAGTGTGGTTTTACGGCAACGCATGGTTCCTTGCCTGCTAAATTTCTACATAATTGCACTTGGTGTGCTTATCGCTTGAAGAAGGTCCACATTCATCGAGAGCAATGCAGAAAAAGTGGGCGTGTCTGGGGCTGCTGTAAGTTCTTTTCCCCGCTCGGTCCCTGTACTCCCAACGTGTGTTGTTTCTGCTTCCCCCCGCCCCTTGCCTGGCTCGGCTCCCGCCTTAGCCCCGCCCCTTCCCATGCCACCGGTGACACATTCCACCATACTCAAACCGCACAGCCCCCAGTCACACCGTGATACTCCGATTCAAGCGGTTCCGCTTGGTCACGTCCTCCCCTCACCACTCACCAATACTACGAGTTTATTACATGATCCGGTAATTAGGGCCGCCACTCAGACAAGTAGTCATACACTAACAGCAGGCCGGCAACAGTCGCCGGTGCAGTTGTGCCCGCCTCCTACCCTTTCCACCGCACCTACACCCTCCCCCATTCAACCTTCCCATTCTGACACACCCTCACTCCATTCACAACCAACCCGACCCGCTCCGTCATTATACCTCACTCACCCTACAGATGATATCCCTAGGTCTGACTTACCTGTTGAGATAGAATTTGATTGTTTTGATACGAGCTCTGACTGTGTGTCTCTACTTACAGATCAGCCGCATGGCAGCCGGTTTGTGCCGCCTTCACCTCATGAATACAAGCCGACTTTGGCCGCTATTTGGCCTCTGGCAGCACCAGCTATATTCCAGACGCACCTCTCATTTGCTAAGTCGTACCAAGCTGTTAAAACTACAGCGCTGCCAAATTACTTGTCTGCAAAGATATCGCTTGTTTCAGGCTTGAATATACCAGTCTGGCGCTCCCTACTAGTTGATTATCCTGATATACAGCTAGTAGATTTTCTTGAGTTTGGGTGGCCGGTGGACTACTCTTCTCGGTATATCCCAACGCCCACCCTTAGGAATCACACACGTAATGCAGACTCTGACTTATCTATTCGTGCTTTCATTGATAAAGAATGTTCATGTGATGCTCTGTTAGGTCCTTTTTCCGGTCCGCCATTTGTGCCGTGGTCTCAAGTGAGTCCGCTAATGACGAGGCCTAAAAAGGACTCTGTCCTAAAAAGAGTGATCTTAGATCTTAGTTTCCCTCAAGGCAGAAGTGTCAATTCCGGGATTGCTAAGGGATATTATCAAGGGATTCAGTTCAGTTTCTCGCTACCGTCGGTCAATACACTCACAGACCAGCTAGTAAGGATAGGTGGCGACTCCTGGCTTTGGTCTGCGGACCTAGCGCGCGCCTACCGCCAACTGAGGATCTGCCCTCTGTCAGCCCCGTTGTTGTGTATTATGTTAGATAATCAATATTATATTGATCTCGCTCCCCCGTTTGGGTGTCGCACCTCTGCATTAGCATGTGCGAGGACAACTAGGGCGGTAGTTTGGCTCTTACGCAAGCAGGGTTTTTATGCCTTATGTTACCTTGATGATTTTGTCGGGGTTGAACCCACATTTGAAAGGGCTTCTTTAGCATATAATGCTTTCCTCCATCTGACTCATGACTTGGGTCTAGTACTTTCTATTGAAAAGTGTTTTCCTCCAGTTCAAAATTTAGTCTGGCTAGGTTTTTCCATAGACGCAGTCGCTATGACACTCACTATATCTCAGCTCAAGATTGATCAGGTTCTAGAAGAAGCTGTAGCCTGGAAACAGAAGAGCTTAGCCTCTCGGAAACAGCTTCAAAGCTTGGCGGGGAAGTTCCAACATTTAGCTAAGTGTGTAAGGCCCGCTTCCCGTTTTATGAACAGGGTTCTATCAGCTCTCAGAGAGGCTCCACCCTTTTTCCCCTGAGCTCCTAAAAGATGTAGACTGGTTTCTGAAGTTCGCCTCAGCACTGAATAATGTCATTCTTCTCCCCGCAGCTCCGCCTCCTCTATGGGAAATCGAATGTGATTCCACACTCCAGGCGGGTGGGGCGTTTTCCCAGATTTTGTGCTACTCAGTTGAATACCCTCCATATATCACTAATAAGTTAGTCTCAATTGCTCAGTTAGAAGCATTTAACCTTGTTTTGGCTTTGACCTACCTCTTGCCGGCAGAACCGCACAAGTTTACAATCTCAATTAATACTGACAATCAGACCTCCCAACAGGTGTTGGCTTCGGGGTCAGGGAGGGACCCGTTTCTATGTGCGTGTGCACGCCAGCTTTGGCTCATAGCAGCAAGGAGTAATACAAACCTCGTAGTCAATTACAAGCCGGGGAAGGACCTAGTCTTTGCCGATGCTCTTAGTAGAGCTCCAACAAGTCGAGTAGCACAAGATACAATGATTCTACAAATAGCATCTCGTAAGCTCAAGCAGATATCGTGTTGTCCCACTCTTGATGTCATTGATTTCGAGCTATAAGTGTAGCCGGAAGATATTTTATTCTTTTTGCTTATATCTTCCAGGCTACACCATGATCCAGCACCTCCAGCTGCTGAGCGCATATGGCAAGGCCCTAGCACAAGGGACTTGGAAGAATAAGAGGCTGCATATCAGAGTCTATATCGCCTTCTGCAAAGACCATGACGTTCAGCCGCTGGCTCCGGCTCTCTACGACATTCTAGCTTATGTCAATTATCTAGCAACTAGGCTTCAAGCTCCGGGCTCAGTCTTTAACTATCTCAGTACTGTTAAAACTTGGCTCACCCCAATTTCACCCTCAGCCAACCTGTTCGACTCGTATCATTTACGTGTCTTAAAGAGGGGCATACGTAAGAATTCCCATCATCTAGTTTCAAGGGCGTTTCCCCTGCCTCCTGCCGATCTTGCTCGCATCCTCCTGTTTCTCGAGAGGTGTGGTCCTGAAGCTGCTGTCTTTAGGGTTGCCCTGCTACTAGCTTATGTGACTTTAGTGAGACAGTCGAATTTCCTCTCCGTGACGGAATCACAGGTAGGACCTCATACCCTGCTCTTTTATGATGTCCTCCCCTCGAAGGAGGCCTTGGTTGTTAGCTTCCGGTCTACGAAGACGCGGTTCCCGACCCAACATCCACTGTTATTTTCAATTCCTGCCTGTCCTGAGTCTCCTTGTTGTCCTCTAGCTGCCTGGTTACGCTACTCTGACCCTCTCCGCCCTCCTAGGCACTCCCCTGCCTTCCTACTCCCGTCCGGAGCCTACCTGACAGCCTCCACACTCTCCCGGGTCTTAGATCTAGCTGCAAAGGCGGTTTTCCCTTTAGTCCCCACCCTGACCCTCCATAGCCTCAGACGTGGGGCGGCTCAAGCGTGTCTGGCCGCGAAGGTTCCCCTCTCAGATATACGAGAGGCAGGCTCATGGTCGAGTGATGCAATAAATATCTACTTTAAACAAGCCCCTATCACGGTTGCTCCATCAGCACTTCTAACTCTTTTGGGTTAGGTGCTGATTACTGACATTGATTGCTGCTCTGATCTGCACATTGTCCACCTTTGCTCAGGAAGCCATAACGATTATCATGATTGCCTCACTTGAACTATCATAACCTGACTCGAACTGACTCCTCATACGATGATACGGACATACTGATATGTCCACTTGACGGGAAAGCAGCTTCCGCAGTGCAGTCAGCCACTTGCCTCAAGCAGCCTCTTCGCCTCGGGCACGAATCTTGTAGACCATTCATTTACTGATGATTTTCCCTGATCTTGATGACTGATCAGATACTGATTATGATTATTATGATTGTTATGATGATTATCGATTCATTAAATTACTTGTGATAGCCCTTGTTCTGTTCTTCTTCCGAGTGCGGCAAATTACGTATGTTGACTCGAGGCAACATCGTTAATTTGCGCACGAGGCTAGTTGGACCTGACCTCGTGACCCTCCCCTGCCCGTCTACACTCAGTTCGCTTCTGGCTCTCGTCCAGGCAACATCAAAATTACCCACCCGCCCAACCCGGGGTTAGGTGCTGATTACTGACATTGATTGCTGCTCTGATATGAACATTGTCAACCTTCTCGCTCCAGAAGCCATAACGATTATCATGATTGCCTCCACTTGAACTATCATACCTGACCTCGAACCTGACTCCTCATCCCGATGATACGGACATCACCTGATCTACTCCAATTGACGGAAGCCAGCCTTCCGCAGTCGCACGTGCCAGCCACTTGCCTCAGAGCCAGCCTCTTCGCCTCCGGGCACCGATCTTGTTGACATTCATTTACTGTTGATTTTCCCTGATCTTGATGACTGATCAGATACTGAGTATGATTATTATGATTGTTATGATGATTATCGATTCATTAAATTACTTGTGATAGCCCTTGTTCTGTTCTTCTTCCGAGTGCGGCAAAT
>CM059194.1:28773132-29023260 GCA_030323885.1 Branchipolynoe longqiensis
ACAACTGTATTTATATTTATATTTACACAATTACCAAGTCATTCTTCACTTCCTAGAAGGCGGTGGCTAGGGTCAATCTAGTACTGGTTATGCTTTTTTGCCTCCATGCTCGCGTATATTATCCTTGTATCCCTGGTGCGTATCTGTCGGTTACCACAGTGCTGCACACCCCAATTTTGAGGGCTCCGTGGTGGGTGGGGAGCGAGGATGACGAACCAAAAACAATTCAATATGGATACTCAAAACCCCCCAAATAATAAGAAAAGATTACCAGACACGGAAATGAAATCGGACTCTGATTCGGACTCATGTCCAAACGCTGATGATTGGCCACGGTTCATTATGATTGAATCATTGAATAACGAGGCATCAGTTGCCAAACTTTCCCCTTTTGCCATTCACAAGGGCATTATGGGAATTTCTGGCACAGTCAAAAACGTGAAGAAACTACGAAGTGGACATATTCTGGTGGAGTGTGCTAAGAAAGCGCATGCCGACAATCTGCTACGTGCAAGCACGCTAGCAGGCGTCGGCATCAAGGCCTCTCCTCATCGAACTCTCAACTCTAGCAAAGGAGTAATCCAGACTAGAGATCTTGATGGTGTTGATGAGGATGAGATAGCACATGAGCTCAAGTCTCAAGGAGTGTTAAGCGTACGAAGAATAGTTATAAAGAGGGATAACAAGTCCATAAAAACAGGGACATATATCCTCACGTTTGGCAAGCGTTTTGCGCCCAAGAATTTGAAAATTGGATAGCTTAGTGTGAATGTGGATGTCTTCATCCCAAACCCACTTCGATGCTTCCAATACCAGAAGTTTGGTCATGGCGAGGATAGATGCAAAAATGAAATCATCTGTTTTAAGTGTTGTCAAAAAGGTCACGACAACACCAGTTGTCAAAACCAGGCAAAATGTTCCAATTGCCTGGGTGACCATATGGCCATATCTAAAGACTGTCCTGTCTGGAAAAAAGAAAAGCTAATTCAGCAGATCAAGACTGAGAAGCGGCTAAGCTACCCAGAAGCTTGAAGGCTGGCTGAGGTGAATACTCCCTCGCCAATCACCAAGAGCTATGCTGCGGCAGCCAAAGCCTCCAACAGGACAATTGAATGCCAGACTGAACTGACGTGGTTGACTGGAGGGAAGCCCACTGCCTTCACCCCAGTCCCAAATCCGATGCCGGTTTCGATCAAAAGTAATAATATTAATACTAGTATTGCGGTGCAGACGCTGGCCGAGCTGGCAATGCCCAAAAAGAAGAAGAATTTGTCGGACCGAGTTCCGAAGGGATCTTTGACCCCTACGGACAAAACGTCCAGGGGGTCATCGATCTCCAAAAACTTAACATCAAATAGATATCGGGCGCTGGCCGACATTGAGATGCCTGAGACTGTGGAAACCCGCAGTCGAAGTCTCTCCCTCAAACCAAAGGCGAGGGGGAGAACACCTGTCACTGCTCCAAAATGACAGTGACATGTGCATCTCTTATTCAATGGAACTGCCGAGGTTTTATGAGCAACATCGAAGAGTTGTCTCTTCTTTGTTGCAACCTCAATCCACTCGCTGTTTGCCTACAAGAAACTTATATAAAAGCTTCTGAGAGTTGTAGTCTTAAAGGCTACACCATTCATAACAAGCACGCACCAGATGGAGACCGAGCCGCTGGCGGCTCCTCCATCTTGGTCAGACGTGATGTGGTGTGTACGCCAGTGGCGTTAGACACAACACTACAGGTTGTAGCTGTTCGTCTGACGCTGCATAAGACTGTAACTCTCTGTTCCATTTACATTCCTCCGAGCTCCGTTCTCACTTTACAAGAACTGGACGCCCTTGTGGACCAGTTACCGTCCCCATATTTACTTATGGGTGACTTTAACGGCCACAACCCATTATGGGAGGGGGGACAATAGGAACGCTAAAGGCAAGAGAATTGAGGACCTTGTGGCCGCTCATGCTCTGTGTGTATTGAACGATGGTTCATACACATATTTGCATCCCGGCTACGGAACATATTCCGCCATCGATCTCAGCATTGTAGAACCAGAACTGGCGCTGGACTTTTCGTGGAGGGTCTGGGATGACCTCTGCGGGAGCGACCACTTCCCAATTATTCTTAGCTGCGGAGGGGAATCTCCCGTAGAGCGAGAGAGGAGCTGGCGGCTTTGCAAAGCCGACTGGCCCACCTTCCAGACCCTATGTCGCGAGGAGTTCACTCCAGACATCAGTGACATCGATGCCTTCACTGAGATGCTGAGATGGATCGCGATTAAACTGTTCTGAAGACCTCGGCAACTCCCAAGCGTTTGACGCCTCCATGGTTAGATGACGACTGTAGGAGGGCTATTAAGGAACGAAAGAAAGCTCAGCGTAAATTCCAAAGGAGACGGACTGCTGAAAATCTGGCGCTCTTTAGAATTCTGCGCACTCGCGCTCGCAGAACAATCAAAGAAGCGCGGAGGCAGTGTTGGAGACAATTTGTTTCTAGCATCACCATGCACACGCCGTTGGGCAAAGTATGGACAATGATCAGGAGAATCAAACGAAGGGGAAGTGATTCTTCTGTAGTCCAGCACTTGAAACACAACGGCACCATTCTCACATCACTCGACGAAATAAGTGAAGAATTGGCTCGCACCTTTGCTGGAAACTCGTCTTTGGCAAACTGCCTCCCGGGCTTTCGGGTGGTCAAGGAACGCCAAGAGCAAAAGCTCTTGGACTTTGCTTCCGATGGCGAATAGCACTACAACCCCCCATTCAGTATGGGTGAGTTGAGGTGTTCTTTGGAAAGCTCACATGACACAGCAGTTGGACCTGATGGAATTCATTATCAATTTTTTAAACATCTCCCTGAACATGCACTAAGACTGTTGCTTCAACTTTTCAACAACATCTGGGAGTCGGGTGTCGTCCCTGCCTCTTGGCGGGAGGCGACAGTAATACCGATTCCCAAACCTGGTAAAGACCAGAGTGAAGCCCACAACTATCGTCCCATAGCCCTTACAAGCTGCATCTGTAAAACCATGGAGCGTATGGTAAACAAACGCCTCGTCTGGCTACTGGAGTCAGGACACCACCTGTCCAACCTTCAATGTGGCTTCAGACGGGGCCGCAGCACCCTCGACCATTTGGTGCGCATGGAGACCTTCATAAGAGATGCTTTCCTTAAGACGGAGCACGTTGTGGCTGTCTTTTTCGACCTCGAAGAAGCCTATGACACAACGTGGCAGCATGGCATCATGGAGGATCTTCATGCGATTGGCCTTCGTGGCCACTTGCCAATTTTCATCAGGAACTTTCTAGCCTTCAGGCATTTCCGCGTCCATGTCAAGACTACCTATTCCCGCCTACACTCAAGGCAGCATACTGGCCGTGACCCTTTTCGGGGTCAAGGTCAATGGTATTGCTGCTGCTGTAAACCGGGGGGGTCTCCTGTAATCTTTTTGTCGACGACTTTGTTATATACTACAGTGGTGCTAACATGAATGTCATAGAGAGACAGCTACAACCAAGCATAAATGGGATCCATCGATGGTCAGTTCTGAACGGTTTCAAATTTTCCAAGACCAAAACAGTGTACATGCACTTCTGCCTGCTGCGTAGAATGCATGCGGAACCGGAGCTGATGCTGGATGGGGATCCCATTAAAGTCATTGAGAAAACCAAATTTCTGGGCCTCATTCTCGATGCAAAACTGTCTTTTGTGCCACATATAAAGTACCTGAAAACAAGATGCCTGAAAGCGCTGGATATTCTGAGGGTGCTGTCCAGCTCAGAGTTTTTTTGTTTAAAAAAAAAAAATGTTTTGTTTATTGAGGTTGTATTTATTCTGTCCATAGCATGTAAGCCTGGGTACCCAGGCTTGTTTTCAATGCTGGCCAGCTGTAGTGTTGGTGTTGTCTTACCAAACAGTAGCTGCTGATAAGTTATTTGATTGTCTGCATTTCAGTAGCAGATAGATAGTATGTTGGTACGTTTATTAGCCTATGTTAGTTTTTTTGGGCCCTCTTGGCATTGTATTTTTGTTCTATTCTTATTACTATGTTAGTTGTTTTCTTAAGGCTCTATATTAGTGTTTTGGGGTTTTCTTGGGAAGAGTTTTCCACTTTTTTCTACTTAATTCTATACTAGCCTATTTTATTTACATGTCCATAGGCTTGTACGTAATAGGTGGTTGAGTTATGTTTGTTTGAAATTGATTTGATTTATATTGTTGTTGGATATGTTATCTGGCTTTTATATTTCCGGTTATCCCACCCTGGGCTGTCCAGTTGGTGGGCCGTGACATATCACCTGCCCCCTTGTGGTGCAGTTCAGTTGGGGTTCCCAGTTTTTATTTTGCACAAATATTTTTTGTACGTTTTTAGGTCAGGGATTTGTCTTTCTTTCACCGTTTGCGCATTCCATGCCTTGGCGGCCATTTCCAGTGTGCTCCTTTCATGGGCTTTGATCTGGCTTCTGGTCTGCCTTAGTAGTGGTGCCTTGCTTGCTCTGGTGTCCCTTAGTGGTTGGATTAGACACTTAATGTCTTGGCTATATCCATATGCTAATGTTTTTAGGTGGATTATCCTTTCTGTTTTCTAGTAGCTTTATACTTTAGTTCTTTTGGTAGGTCATAAGTGGGTGAAGTTTGTCCTACTAACAGCATATTTTCTTAGTTTTTTGCTGTCTGTTGCTTAGGTAGCATTTTACCCAGTTTATTGATTTGGATTTAATGCCCATGTTGTTTAATTTTCTTATTAATATGCTGTGGACTACAGTGTCAAAGGCTTTGCTGAAGTCGATGAAGGCTGCTCCAACTAATTTCTTTTGGTTCAATGATGCCAGCACATCACTTGTTAGGTTTGCTATTGTTTTTGATGTGGAGTGGAGTTTTCTGAAACCTCCTTGCCTGTTGTTTAGTATATTGGTTTTTTCCAGGTGCGCATTTATGTGCCTGTGGAATATTTTTTCAATTAGCTTGCCTGGTGTTTGCAAGATTGATATTGGTCTGTAGTTCCCCATGTTTTATTTGGCACCACTTTTGTATATGGGGGTGATGGTTGCCATCTTCCATGCTGTGATGAAGTGTCCCTGCTCAAATGATATGTTGAACAGGTCAACCATGGTATCTGGGATGGCTTGGAGTGCCTCTTTTAGTATTTTTGTGGGGATTCCATCTATTCCACTTGGTTTGTTTTCATTGATGTAATTTATTAGCTGTGTTAGAGTGGGGAGCGGACAGAGATGTTCTGCTCTCCGTGTTCTGTTCTCCGTGTTCGTTCATGAGTGGATTACGGCAGCATAGTATACGGTTCCGCAAGGAAATCATATATTGGGCTGCTAGACACGATCCACCAGCAGGGACTGCGCCTGGCCCTTGGGGCCTTCCGCACCTCACCGGTTCAGAGCCTTTACGTCGAAGCCAATGAACCATCACTTAACAACAGGAGAATCAAACTGGCCATGCAATATGTAGTCAAGATAAAAACTAATGCTTTGAATCCTGCACACAATTGTCTATTCGAGCAACATGACAAATCCAGGTATGAAGCCAGGCCGAATTACATCCGGCCACTGAGGCTCCGAATGAAACCTCATTTGGAGGCCTTGGGCATGGATTTGGACGTGTTGGAGGATGCCAAAGTCCCAGAACATCCCCGTGGTCATTGAGAAAGCCATCGGTTATCCTCCGACTCATGGAACTGAGGAAGTCTGGGACACATCCACTCGAGTACCAAGGACTGCATGCAGAGATTCAAGGCCAGTTTGCAGACCACCTCTCCATATACACTGATGGTTCGAAAGACCAAAGCCGGGTAGCTGCTGCAGCAGTCTGCCGACGGGACAAATTTGGTGTACGTTTGCCCGATCAGAGCTCGATTTTCACTGCAGAAGCCCGAGCACTCCTTCTCGCTTTGGAGTGTATCGAGGTATCCAACCACACTAACTATGTTATATATAGTGATTCGTTCTCTTGCCTCCTGGCTGTTGCTGGACTGAAAACATCCTCCAACATGGCATCCTCCAACAGTAAAGGAGGAACTGGAAAAGGCAAACAAAAAATGTGTGGACCAAAATAATGGCACAAACAACACGGAAATTGTCTACAGAAACAACAAAACTAAGGGAAATGACTGCAAAACCAAACTAGAAGCGTTACAAGTAGCATATGACACGCTACAGATAGAATGCGCATGGTACAAGGCAGAATACGAAAAAAACCAGAAAAAACAGACCAATGAAAATGTAAGCAAAAATGCCAACACCAGGACAATGCCCACGGATAAAAAGAAGCCTCAAACGGAAGCGATCCAAAATCAGGCAATCAAACCAAAAACTGGGGAAAAAAAAACTCAGTGTCATAGTCCACGGCATTCCCGAAAAAGAAAATGAAAGCATTCAGGAAACAATCACTGACATGCTAAAAGAAGCGGACTGTGACTTTGGCTGGACAGTAGTGACTAAGGCCTTCCGTCTAGGAAAAAAACCCAAAAAAGAAACAACCCCAAAAAAACACCCTGGCAATACTGAGCAGGCTGAAAAAAAAAGCCAAGGTGGGGAAACAAAAGAACAAGAAATCCAGGCCACAGAGAAAGTCCAAACCAGGCCGAGGAGTATAAAAATCCAGCTGGAGAAAGAGTCGCAAAAAAAAGAACTCTTCCAGAAGAAAAAAAACACTCCAGGCCAAAAAAGACTACAACAAAGTCACAATAAGACCAGTAAGGACAGAAACGGAAATGCTGAGTGAAAAAACAGTACAACAAATGTACACACTTGCACTCGAGACCAAAAGTGACAAAATAAAATCGATCAAAATGAAAGGGTTTAACATAGAAATAAATGGGAAAACCTACACACCCAAGGAGTTCGGAGAGATTGAGATTCAAGAGATCACACCAGAAAAGGGTGCAACAAGGGAACACCCCTGGGGAGTGTCGTTCCAAGGCCACAACTCCCCCTTTAGTAACCTGTACAAATGCGAAGTCACAGGAAAGGATGGGAAAAAGTACACCTCGGCCGAGCAATACTACTGCTCACTAATGGCCAAATATCACGATAAACATGACATAATGAGAATGATCGAAAACACGGACAACCCGTACACAATAAAAGCAATGGCCAAAAAAATATGGAGATCACCAGAATGGTGCAAAACAAATGAAAAAGTGCTGGAGGATATCGTCCACGCAAAATTCACACAAAACATAGAGCTAAAAGAAAAGCTAATAAATGCCCCTGGAAATGCATTCAGGGAATGCACAAAGTGCCCATACTGGGGCTCAGGAAGGTACCTGGACAGCGCCAGTGAAGGAGAAACGATAAAACCAGGTTGCAAAAATAAAATGGGGGACATCCTCCAAAAAGTCAAGGAAACCCTGACAAATGCCAACAAATAAAAAGGAAAAATATAAATAAGGAATAAACAAAACTATACAAATGTTCAGATCGGGGAGAACTGGGAAAGGAACCAGGGCTCCAAACCATGAATATCACAACTTTACTATCTCACTAACACGCTTTACTAAAAATATGCCATCCTCCACACAAAACAGGTAATAAGTGCAGTGACTTACACAACTACCCACCAGAGGGAGATGCGTGTGCTGCATGCACCAGCACACCCCCCCCCACACACACACACAAACTCAATCTAACTAAAACTAAAAAGTAAAATTCGCGAAATCAATCAACCACTCACCGAAAAGCACAAATATATATGGTAGAAGAAATTGAATGCAAGCTGGGGAGGGGCACACACTTTGCCCACCTAAACTGCCAGAGTGCATCCAACAAAATCGACACAATAAAAATACACCTAAAAAGAGAAAATCTCGACATACTGGCACTGTCAGAAACATGGTTCACTGACAACCACAAAAACAACCCCCTCAACATAGATGGATATAGGCTTGTACGCAATGATAGGCAGCAAAATAACACACTAAACCAAACAAAAAAGGGTGGAGGTGTTGCCCTTTACTGCAAAGACACCAAAATTCTAGATCCTGAAGCACTAATAACAACTAACTTATCAAATGAACACATAGAACTACTATGGTGCCTAATAAAAAAATGAAAAGCAAGCAAATATAGCCATAGCAAGCCTCTACAGACCTCCATTAGGGGAAATTGAACTCTTCATTGAAGCCCTAGAGAAGAGCATAAACACCATAAAAAAACTGACAAAGGCAGAAATCTTCATACTAGGAGACTTTAATGTAAATTACAACAGCAATGATAAAAACAAACTAATGCTGCAAACCACAATCAAAATCTTAGCCCTACAACAGCTCATCACTGAAAAAACAAGGCTCAGTAAAAATAGCACCACAATTGACCTAATACTAACAAAAAATCATCTGCTCCAAAACATAAACAACACCACACAAAACAGAGATGATGTTAATATCTATTGGGGCAACATCATCACAGAAATAAGAAAATCAGCTGATGAGATGTGCCCCATTAAGAAAATAAAAATACAAAAAAACCAGGACCCCTGGATAGACAATGACCTGCTAACGCTCATCATAGCCAAAAATAAACTGGGTAATAAAGCAAAGCTCACAGAAACTATAGAAGACAAACTGGCCTACCATATTGCCAGAAACAACTCTCATAGCTGTGAGAACAGCAAAAAAGAAATACATAATAAAGCATGACAAAGACTGGGGAAGCAATACAAACAGATTCTGGAAAAATGTAAACCTATTATTCCCCAAAAATAACAAAGAAGAACACACAAACTTCCAAGATAACAAAGGGACAATGCTCACAGACAAAGCAAACAAACTGAACACACATTTTGCCACAATAGGACAAAAGCTGTCAGAATCTTTTTTAAAAAGGTGGGAAAATAGATCAGGAACTGTGCAGAATGAAATCTCCACCTGCAAAACAGATATAGTGGAAGTAAAAAAATTAATAAATGAAATAGACACAAATAAACCAAGTGGAATAGATGAAATACCAACCAAAATACTGAAAGAGGCACTCCAAGCCATCCCGGCCACAATAGTAGACCTATTCAACATCTCCTTTGAACAGGGGAGTTTTATCTCAGCCTGGAAAATGGCAACCATTACCCCTATTCACAAAAGTGGAGACAGACAAGACATGGGAAACTACAGGCCAATATCGATTCTTCAAACCCCAGGCAAGCTCATTGAAAAAGTGTTACATAGACACATAAATGAACACCTGGAAAAAAACGATATACTAAACGAAAGACAAGGGGGTTTCAGGAAACTGCACTCCACATCTAAAACAATAGCTAACCTAACAAATGACATATTGGCATCAATGAACCAAAAACAATTAGTTGGATCAGCCTTCATTGACTTCAGCAAAGCATTCAATACAGTAGACCATAACATACTACTGGAAAAACTAGAATCCATGGGCATAAAATCCAACACTATGGACTGGATACAATGCTACCTGAACAACAGGCAACAGAAAACAAAAATAAACAATACACTATCAGACAACCAACCTGTCACATGTGGTGTACCCCAAGGGTCAGTGTTGGGGCCACTACTCTTTATAATCTACATAAATGATCTTGAAAAATGGTTGCAAACCGAATGCCTCCAACTATATGCAGATGACACAGTCATATATATATGCAAATGGCACCACAGAAGAGGAGGTAATAACTAAACTAAACAAGGTCCTACTAAAACTGGATGAGTGGTGTGAGTCCAACAAAATAACCATCAACACAAGCAAGTCAAAAACAGTTCTCTTCTGACATAAACAAATACCAGAAAGAAAACTACACTGTAAGCTAGGAAACCAAACACTAGAAAATGTAGACCATTACAAATACCTAAGCCTTGAGCTGAGTCAAGCACATTTTATGCTTTTACATCATATGTAAAGGCGATGGTTGAATAAAAAACAAACAATTCTCACCGTGAATATGGCCTATGCTGCCGACACGGCGTAAAGAAACCACCAATCAATCAATCAATTTCAACACGACCCACCCCAGAACAAAAGTCATCATGCACACAAGAACGAAGGACACCAAAGGACAGCACTTTTGTAAGGAACTTCTCAAACAAGGTGTAATGTTCAGTCAGTATTCCACAGATAGGAAACAAAATGTGCAACCTGTTTCCCCTATAGCGGGGCAGAATTCCCCTTGGCAGCTTGTTCTCCTCCAGGAACACTAAGAAGCCGGTTGGGTCACCCTTGGAATCCTTAAATCGTAACTTGTTCAGTTGAATAACAATATCTCCAGCTAAACAATCTGATCCCTTAATCTTTTTTGGTACTTTTCTCTTTTCTCATAGGATTTCAATGCTGCTCTTGCTTTTGTGGCAGTAGAATCTAAGGGGTGTAGGTGGCAGTTCAGTTTGTTGATATTCTTGCCCCATGTTTCCTCTACAATTCGAATGGTTTGCTGCACACCGATCTGTTACAGAATTTGAAATATTTGATATAATCTTCTTTCTAGAATCCCGATAGTCCTTATCTTTATTGAAATACACATATACATATGCCAGATAATGGTTTATAGGGGCATATTGGTGTAACCTATCAATAAATAACACTAACTGCACACATAACGTCATTGAAATGGTTGCCGCATTCCATATTGAGTGATAAAAATCAGATATTTTAATTAGCATCCATATAGCATCCACCTAATTTGGTGCAGATATGACCATAACTGTTCGTCTTACACTCACATATGTGCTGTGGCATTGATTGTAACGATTAGTGCGGGATATTCCATATGGTTAACTAGATTGATTGATTGATTGGTGGTTGCTTTACGCCATGTCGGCAGCATAGGCCATTTTCACGGCGAGAAATGTTTGTTTTTTGTTCAAACCATCGCTTTTACAAGTAAAAGCAGACAATCAATTATGTGCCAATAGACACTCATTAAATTAGAAAGCTCACAATCATATATTTGTGGTCAAGGGAAACAAATTCCCATAGAAAAACAAAAGTTTTATTAATAATTGATAACATTTATTTAGTAAACTATTTGAGGTGGTACAGTCTAGCTGCCCTCAAAAAGGCAAACATGTTTTCTTGTTTTACTTTAGTAAAAAAGGTCATGCATACTGTCTGCAGTGTAGAATTGTTGGCGCAGGGCCAAAAAATCAACGCAACTTAGTCAAATGTGTTTGAGTGTCAGCGGGGACTGACACCCAATACATTCAGGGGGAGGTTCCCCCTTGAGCGGAAAAACGGCAGCGGCTAAGGACCACTTGGTCCCGCCGACCTCCTGCATGAGTCTGTGGTGGTTTTCCCACAGATGGTTCAATTTCTTTAAGTTTATTAATGTTTTCATCCCACTCATGTTGCCATTTGGATTTTATGTGGGTGGCTATTAGTATTAGTGGTTTCAGATCAGAGTGATGGATCAGACACGGTTCAAGATCACAGTTCAGGGCCTTCTTCGCAGCCCGATCAGCTCGTTCGTTTCCTTGTATGCTGGCATGGCCAGGCACCCAGCACAGGTGGATGTCATACCCATCCGTTGCCAGTTGGATCATTTTTTAAATGACCGTTGCTAGAATAGGGTGATTAGTTTTCAGTCCAGCAACAGCCAGGAGGCAAGAGAACGAATCACTGTATATAACATAGTTAGTGTGGTTGGATACCTCAATACACTCCAATGTGAGAAGGAGTGCTCGGGCTTCCGCAGTGAAAATCAACCTCTGATCGGGCAAGGGTACGCCAAATCTTTCCTGTCGCCAGACTGCCGCAGCAGCTACCCGGCTTTGGTCTTTCGAACCATCAGTGTATATGGAGAGGTGGTCTGCAAACTGGCCTTGAATCTCTGCATGCAGTCCTTGGTAGTCGAGTGAATGTGTCCCAGACTTCCTCAGTTCCGTGAGTCGGAGGATAACCGATGGCTTCCTCAACGACCACGGGGCATGTTCTGGGACTTTGGCATCCTCCAACATGTCCAAATCCATGCCCAAGGCCTCCAAATGAGGTTTCATTCGGAGCCTCAATGTAATTCGGCCTGGCTTCATACCTGGATTCTTCATGTTGCTCGAATAGACGATTGTGTGCAGGATTCAATGCATTAGTTTTTATCTTGACTACATATTGCATGGCTAGTTTGATTCTCCTGTTGTTAACTGATGGTTCATTGGCTTCGATGTAGAGGCTCTGAACCGGTGAGGTGCGGTAGGCTCCAAGGGCCAGGCACAGTCCCTGGTGGTGGATCGTGTCTAGCAGCCCAATATATGATTTCCTTGCGGAACCGTATACTATGCTGCCGTAATCCACTCGTGACCGAACCAAAGTTCTGTACACGGAGAGCAGAACATCTCCGTCCACTCCCCACTCTTCCCTCAGAATATCTAGCGCTTTCAGGCATCTTGTTTTCAGGTACTTTATATGTGGCACGAAAGACAGTTTTGTGTCGAGAATGAGGCCCAGAAATTTGGTTTTCTTAATGACTTTAATTTTCCGCATGCATTCTACGCAGCAGGCAGAAGTGCATGCAGACTGTTTTGGTCTTGGAAAATTTGAAACCGTTCAGAACATTATTGTCATAAGGGGCTTTAACATTAATTATAACAATGAAAACCTGCTCAGAAATGCTGGCACAAACAAATTTCTTCACATAGATGACTTGACACCAAACAAATTACTATTCCCACCAAAGTCACTGCTCCAGCCCCAATTGTCATTGATCATGCCGACACCATATCACATGCAACCACTGACCACACCACAATTTTTATCACCAGGAAATATCACAGGAACTTAACAGATTAACAAAATTACATATACACACAGTTCTAAACATTCTTGATTGTGGAGATATATTCCATGACTCAATGACCAAAATAGGATATAATAAGCTTCAGTTAATCCAGGATAAGGCCCTTCACACTATATATATAGATTAAAGTTGCACAGTCCGATGGTTTTCAGTTTCTATTTTTTTCTGAGATAAACATAATGTTGGTAATTATACTCTACCTTATTTTAGTTTGAAGTAACTTTATTTTTAATGGCTAACTTTTGAGGTATTTGGAGTGCTAATATCCTATATTAGTTTTGTCACACATGCCAAAACTCTGACACCATAGGCTTCTGCAGTAACAGGTTATATTAAATTGCTTCAGTGTTCCCTTCTATGTTGCGACAAAATGTAGAATCAAATCTAGATAACATTTTTGGTTTTGAAAATTTGATAGTTTTTATCGGACTATGCAGCTTTAACGTTGGGTCCCAACCCAGCTGTTGATACTGAAGAACTGCATACAAGAGCACAGGTTGACAAATTAGAACAGAGACGCACACACCACCTTTTCCTTTTTCCTGTTCTCAAATGGTGAAGAAGGGTATTTATCCCCCACCACACAACTAACATACCCGTTACAGAATGGCTTTTCACCTACCCCCACCCCCCCTCCCCCATAACCAAACCACAATGTGTATAGAATCATCTCCTTTTACTAAGCAGAACAACTAGGGAATAAACTACCGACTTGTAATACATGCTAATCGGCTGATAAGATGATCACTTGACATCTTATATTATCTCCTTCCAGCAGAGACCATGGACTCTTGATATAGGATCATGCCATTCACTCAACCAATAGGGAAGCAGCTGAATAGAGACTCAGCATTCCTGTTTCCCATGACCACCAGTGGTATGCCCACCACCAGAGCTGGTTGACCTGTGGCCACTACCAACCTTGACCCCTGTGTGTAATGACCCCTACCTCAGCAGAGAGCCAGGCCCTGTTACACGGCGTAAAACTCCAGCAAACAAAACGAATAATGTTGTATTAAATTCGTTAGTATTGCTATCCCACTCTTTATGGCACAAATGGTATTTTGGTACAGATATGCCCTCTGAAAAATAGATATGTAACAGAAAACATGAGACAGTTTATATACTTGTTGGGTGTACGGATTGATTTCAAAAGGGTCGCCATTTATTTGTTTAATTCGATATAATCTACATGTTTTATTATATTTTTTAAATCAAAGGTAGCGGGTAGATATTCGTATATATATATTTGAAAAATAAATTTTGCTTCTTAAATTAAGAATTTATCTGCTCATTTCATTTACCCAGCATGTAGATAAGGTATTTTGACTATTTCAGAATTTCTTTCCATCTTTATTTATTACTTAATTATTATTGTCACAAAGTTCTAGGAACACATTGTAGCAGTTGGTATGGTACTGGCGGGTCGTGCTGTGTATGATCTCAGTATACATTAGACATGTTGCCGGTAACATTCTTAATTCAAAATCTTGACTACGGGCCTGATATTATGAATACCATAGTGACAGTTCTTAGCGAGCGTCACTAGGAGCAAAGTCGACTTCCGGTAGTAAATTCAACGGCTAAGCCATTCCCTACCTGGCCACCGACGACGACGGATCGTTGACCTTCAATAAGAAAATTACTGGCAGTCAGGTTTTGTACACATATCTCATAATTCACTGCACTCGGAAGAACAAGACGGAAGAGGAACTTAGTTAAATAGATTTATTTAAGAAAAGTGATCAGAAACCCCAGGAGAGGTCGAGCTGACTTGTGCTACTGGGTGGCAGAGACCCGAATGTTGAGATGCTGTAGGTAGCTGTATTCTTGAACAGTCGGGAACTGAAGGGCCGAGCGCGAGATGAGCAGGTGGTGAGAGGATGAGCTAGTAGAAGCAGGACAGTCAGGGTCAGCGCTCACCCCCTAGTTAGAGGGTGTGTGGGTGGGGAAACAAAGTGTACCAGGCAAAGTGTACCAGGCAGATCTCAGATGAGAAGTGACAGGCAAGAACAGAGCGGTGAGCGATGAAGACAGAAATAGACTAGCCTCAATTACCCATGTTAGCCTCGCCAACATGCTAAACATAGCCATAGCATCATGCCTATGAGTATGAGCAATAGTTACAGGCCCTGCTTAGTGGTTGCGGGTTAAATATATGAATTTAGATTATATGCAGGGCATAATCTGGTATTGCTATTATTTGTGTGGCACAATGTGTTGGTGGTAATGGTCTGACTGGGACACATTAACTTGATTAAGCCAACCAATACTTTCCCTGCTCTTGTAATGCTAACCGCCAGGCAAGGTAGTGACAAGTATCAATTTTTAAACTATTCTGTTTTAGATTGGCTGGGGGTGGAAATGATGTCTGTATAAATAAGTGTAAGTATGTGCGTTTGCTATTTCTAGAGTAGGTGAGTCAAAATAGTCTATTTTCTAGCTGGGCTTTGAGATCCAAAAGCACTTCGTACAGGGTGGGGGGGGGGGGGGCATACTACGTAACAGGGGTCTAAGCAGGTCTATTATACGTCACCTATTAGTTGGTTCTGGCCACTACATGGGAGGGGTACTAGATAAAAGATTCACCCCGTACTTACAGTAGGGGTGAATGACAACATAGTCAAAATATATGCGAAAATAGCTTTAGTATGGAACAGGAAGTAGAATCCCTGGTTCCAGTATCAAATGGCTACTTATATCGGCACAGAGTTGGTGAAACGGGAGAGAATGCAAAAAGATAAGATGGCAACCATCGAATGCTGTCGGTTTCACTTAAATTACAAGTTTTATTATATTTTCTTAATCAAAAGTAGCATGTAAATATTCAGGTAGATATGAAGAATATATTTTGCTTCTTAAATTAAGAATCTATCTGCTCATTTTATTCACCCAGCGTGTAGATATTTTTCACCAGCTTTTAAATAAGGTTTTTCACCCCTGCTGAAGCTCAGGGTATTGAAGTATGGGTCGAATCTTTTATCTAGAGGAGTACATACTTATACACCAGGGATGAAACTTCTCCACGATTTCGCACGTTTCCGCTTTTATTCTTCTTCTTTTTTGTTGTTATTGTTGCTTTCTTTGTTGCGATTTCGGTTATTTGTCAAATATTCCTCTATTTCCCCCAGCTGTTATATAAATACCTCAAAAGTCCAGGAATATTTGAATTACTCAACCATCTCCCTGTACTGAGTGGGGTTTCTATGTCAGCGAAAATGCAGTCTTTCATGGGCTTGGCGTTGTCAGGGAATCGCAAGGGGAAAAGCCAGAAATCCGGTTTCATCCAGTTCTCTCCAAGCCGTATATATGCCTATAACCAATCTTTACAAACATTGTTGAAAGACCTTTGCCTCCTGTTGAATATATAGTGTCTCCAAACCAGTACGACCCTACGCCAACTTTCCATTTTAGGCGTCTCTGGGTCTTGTTTGAGCAGCGCACACGTGTGATTGATTGATTGATTGATTGGTGGTTGCTTTACGCCGTGTCGGCAGCATAGGCCATATTCACGGCGAGAAATGTTTGTTTTTTGTTCAAACCATCGCTTTTACATGTAAAAGCAGACAATCAATTATGTGCCAATAGACACTAATTAAATTAGAAAGCTCACAATCATATATCTGTGGTCAAGGGAAACAAATTCCCATAGAAAAAGAAAAGTTTCATTAATAATTAATAGAATCCATTTAGTAAACTATATAAGGTGGTACAGTCCAGCTGCCCTCAAAAAGGCTAAAATGTTTTCCTGTTTTACCTTAGTAAAAAGGTCATGCATACTGCCTGCAGTGTAGAACCGTTGGCGCAGGGCCAAAAAATCAACGCAACTTAGTAAAATGTGTTTGAGTGTCAGTGGGGACTGACACCCAATACATTCAGGGGGAGGTTCCCCCTTGAGCAGAAAAGCATGTGTAAGCCACGAGTGGCCAACACGGCAGCGACTAAGGACCACTTGGTCCCGCCGACCTCCCGCATGAGTCTGTGGTGGCTTTCCCACAGATGGTTCAATTTCTTTAAGTTTATTGATGTTTTCATCCCACTCATGTTGCCATTTGGATTTTATGTGGGTGGCTATTAGTGGTTTCAGATCAGAGTGAGGGATCAGACACGGTTCAAGATCACAGTTCAGGGCCTTCTTCGCAGCCCGATCAGCTCGTTCGTTTCCTTGTATGCCAGCATGGCCAGGCACCCAGCACAGGTGGATATCATACCCATCTGTTGTCAGTTGGTTCATTTTATAAATGACCGTTGCTAGAATAGGGTGATTCGTTTTCAGTCCAGCAACAGCCAGGAGGCAAGAGAAGGAATCACTGTATATAACATAGTTAGTGTGGTTGGATACCTCGATACACTCCAAAGCGAGAAGGAGTGCTCGGGCCTCTGCAGTGAAAATCGAGCTCTGATCGGGCAAACGTACACCAAATTTTTCCCGTCGGCAGACTGCCGCAGCAGCTACCCAGCTTTGGTCTTTTGAACCATCAGTGTATATGGAGAGGTGGTCTGCAAACTGGCCTTGAATCTCTGCATGCAGTCCTTGGTACTCGAGTGGATGTGTCCCAGATTTCCTCAGTTCCGTGAGTCGGAGGATAACCGATGGCTTTCTCAACGACCACGGGGGATGTTCTGGGACTTTGGCATCCTCCAACACGTCCAAATCCACGCCTAAGGCCTCCAAATGAGGTTTCATTCGCAGCCTCAGCGGCCCCGTCTGAAGCCACATTGAAGGTTGGACAGGTGGTGTCCTGACTCCAGTAGCCAGACGAGGCGGTTGTTTACCATGCGCTCCATGGTTTTACAGATGCAGCTTGTAAGGGCTATGGGACGATAGTTGTGGGCTTCACTCTGGTCTTTACCAGGTTTGGGAATCGGTATTACTGTCGCCTCCCGCCAAGAGGCGGGGACGACACTGCTGTGTCATGCGAGCTTTCCAAAGAACACCTCAACTCATCCATACTGAATGGAGAGTTGTAGTGCTCCTCGCCATCGGAAGAAAAGTCCAAGAGCTTTTGCTCTTGGCGTTCCTTGACCACCCGAAAGCCCAGGAGGCAGTTTGCCAAAGACGAGTTTCCAGCAAAGGTGCGAGCCAATTCTTCACTTATTTCGTCGAGTGATGTGAGAATGGTGCCATTGTGTTTCAAGTGCTGGACTACAGAAGAATCACCTCCCCTTCGTTTGATTCTTCTGATCATTGTCCATACTTTGCCCAACGGCATGTGCATGGTGATGCTAGAAACAAATTGTCTCCAACACTGCCTCCGCGCTTCTTTGATTGTTCTGCGAGCGCGAGCGCACATAATTTTAAAGAGCGCCAGATTTTCAGCAGTCGGTCTCCTGTGGAATTTACGCTGAGCTTTCTTTTGTTCCTTAATAGCCCTCCTACAGCCGTCATCTAACCATGGAGGCGTCAAACGCTTGGGAGTTGCCGAGGTCTTCGGAACAGTTTTCTCCGCGATCCATCTCAGCATCTCAGTGAAGGCATCGATGTCACTGATGTCTGGAGTGAACTTCTCGCAACATAGGGTCTGGAAGGTGGGCCAGTCGGCTTTACAAAGCCGCCAGCTCCTCTCTCGCTCTATGGGAGATGCCCCCCCACAATTAAGAATAATTGGGAAGTGGTCGCTCCCGCAGAGGTCATCCCAGACCCTCCACGAAAAGTCCAGCGCCAGTTCTGGTTCTACAATGCTGAGATCGATGGCGGAATATGTTCCGTAGCCGGGATGCAAATATGTGTATGAACCATCGTTCAATACACACAGAGCATGAGCGGCCACAAGGTCCTCAATTCTCTTGCCTTTAGCGTTCCTATTGTCCCCCCCCCCATAATGGGTTGTGGCCGTTAAAGTCACCCATAAGTAAATATGGGGACGGTAACTGGTCCACAAGGGCGTCCAGTTCTTGTAAAGTGAGAACGGAGCTCGGAGGAATGTAAATGGAACAGAGAGTTACAGTCTTATGCAGCGTCAGACGAACAGCTACAGCCTGTAGTGTTGTGTCTAACGCCACTGGCGTACACACCACATCACGTCTGACCAAGATGGAGGAGCCGCCAGCGGCTCGGTCTCCATCTGGTGCGTGCTTGTTATGAATGGTGTAGCCTTTAAGACTACAACTCTCAGAAGCTTTTATATAAGTTTCTTGTAGGCAAACAGCGAGTGGATTGAGGTTGCAACAAAGAAGAGACAACTCTTCGATGTTGCTCCTAAAACCTCGGCAGTTCCATTGAATAAGAGATGCACCTGTCACTGTCATTTTGGAGCAGTGACAGGTGTTCTCCCCCTCGCCTTTGGTTTGAGGGAGAGACTTCGACTGCAGGTTTCCACAGTCTCAGGCATCTCAATATCGGCCAGCGCCCGATATCTATTTGATGTCAAGTTTTTTGAGATCGATGACCCCCTGGACGTTTTGTCCGTAGGGGTCAAAAATCCCTTCGGAACTCGGTCCGACAAATTCTTCTTCTTTTTGGGCATTGCCGGCTCGGCCAGCGTCTGCACCGCAATACTAGTATTACTATTATTACTTTTGATCGAAACCGGCGTCGGATTTGGGACTGGGGTGAAGGCAGTGGGCTTCCCTCCAGTCAACCACGTCAGTTCAGTCTGGCCGCACACGTGTGAGAAGGGCTTGGATATGGGGTATATCTTTTAGGATAGAGCGCATGCGTCATTAAATCATCGTGTTAAAGTATGACTTCAATTTTTTTAAAGAGTTATCGAACATGGTGATTTAGCCATCAGAACTGCATGAGTTAGTTGGTTGTTGAAGTTATTTTTACTTCCTGGCTAGATCTAAGGTCATATCAAGACAGGTACCGACATGTGAGAGTGCGCACTCATGGTGCTGCCCCACTAGGAGATAGGTTATCACCATGACCTGATTTCTCACTCAGTCACATTATCCTGACACTGAGCCAACCAGTCCTTGACCTATGCTAATAATACACAGTGACAAGTTTTTTTTACGTCATTGGTTTCACTCGAACAGGGTTTGAACCTGTGGGTTCGAATCCCACGACCTACCAAAATGGGAGACGGACATTCAACTCATTTGGCCATCAAGTCTGGTCGACTGTGGGAGTAGTCTACTTCTAGTGCTGATTTGGTGACCGATAACTTGTATAAATTTCATTGTGAGAAGTTTAATCAAGTTAATATTTTATGCCATCCAGCACTACTAAGAAGCACCCTTTGCTCCTATGGTACAGGCAAGGGCCACCCATAGGGCTCTCTCCAAATAGAATCCTGGGTGTCTTGTTCAATGGAATTTGTTTTATAAATTACTTTTTGGTTAGATTGTTTATCATTAGTGTGTGGGTGGGGGAGGGGAGCCGGCTGTCACATTACACACAATTTCAGTGCGTATGCTGTTTTTTTAAGAATATCGCTGGCTGACTTTCTGTGCGGGTGGTCATGGGTTCGAATCCTGGTCGAGTCAAACCACGGCAATTCAAGATTAATACTATTAGTATTACTACCTAGCCTTGCGATCTGCATTAATATGATAGGGCAAGGACTGGTTTGCTCAGAATCAGGATAACGTGTCTGAATACGATATGAGGTCATGGTGCCGACGGCCTGGTCTCACAGTCGGACAGCACTATAAAGTCACAATGAGTGCACACTGTCACAAGTCGGTACCTGTCATGATATGAACTTGGATATTGCTGGGACGAAACACCCCAACAAACTAACAAGCAGTTTTATGTAACTAGTGATAACTTTCCAAATATCGGTCTGTATCAGCTAATTAAATTTGCTTTGTACTTAATTTTACATAAAATACATATTGACCTAAACTTTCTCCGTAGAAGAGTTGCTATCGCTACTGGTATGATGTATATGACTAAATGCATGTGATTTCAGAAAATCCTGAAACATTTGTGTGGAGACTTAAATAAAATACTGGGTAATACTTGGTGGATCAGCCAGAAGAGGATCTCTAAATTAATCTGTAAGTTATATAAGTATTTTTGTTATCTCTATTGTATGCTTTTAATATGTTGCAGCTGCTGTAGCATGGACCAGTTATGACGATGCACGTCGCCTCTCGCCGTTCTCCGCACTCCTCCATCATTCAGTTCCGCCCTGAAGAAAGTGTTCTCGTCGTTATTTAAAACAGGTACTTTGTCATTTTCGAGGAGGGGGGACGTGGTTATGCATATGACCATTTAAAAAAAAAATTGGTATTATTCAGGGATGAAAGATCTCCCGCGATTTCGCAGATTTCCACGATTTCTTTCTGTACTGCAATCGACCAGCACTATTGGCAGACGTTAAACTTAAAGCTAAGATTCCATATGTATGCGAATGCAACAAAAAATGGAAAGCATGTATAATGGAAAAGCATAGTGGTGATTCCATATGTCCTGCTGCAAATGTGAATGCGTGAACGGGAAAGTGGATCGCTCAAGAGACGGATCGGTGCGAATGCATTTTTGTCGCATCCGCATACCTCATATAGATCTTAGATTAATGCGTCGTTCAAATACTGCAGCACTATCAGTGTATGCTAATGCGTTGTTCAAACGCTGTAGCACTATCACCAAATATTTCAGCTCTTCCAGTGTATACCAATATGTATGACGCCTGACTGGGGAATTTTTCACGATTCCCTGGCTGCTAAGCCTATGGGAGAATATCCGCTGTCGGTTTACAGATAACCTTACTATATGCATAGATTTCCACTTTTTTTTTTTGCTGGCGACCACTTTCATCCCCAATTAATATATAATGAATAAAATATTAACACCGGGATTTGTCTAATTCATCCCTTTGAGTTTTCTCTCTCACAATGTTCCATTCACACCAGTATCAAAACTGTGCTTCTACAAATTCTGAACAAACACAAGACTACACAAACCTATACATAGGTAATTTGACTTCAAAATTATGCATGTCCTTTGATACAAAAATACTGAATGTGCCATTATTATTCATAAATGCAAATGTGATCTTAACAATAATGAATTTTTTTGTTTAAGATTTAAAGGAGGAAAAAAGATAATAGGTGGGAAATAAAGATTTGTATCCATTTTTCACCATGCAGTCGTCTCTTAAGCAGCCAGTGGGCTTCCCCGACTCCAAAAAGACCGGCTGACATGATTAACTGTTGCTTCCTTCTGTAGGGATTGGTTGCTTGTTGGAGTTTTACGTCCTGGCAACATCTAAGGTCATATCAGGACATCCGTGGGGATAGAGATGGGCTGACAGTAAATTGCTATCGTTTTAAATTAACACCAGGATCCTGCTTACAGTAAAATAAAATGTATATGGTTGCGACTAGACCGGACCATACGGGATGGCCGAATGAGTTGAGTGTCCGTCTCCCATTTTGGTAGATCGTGGGCTTCGAAACCTCTTCTAGATTAATGGAATTAATACATTCAGATGTAGCGTCCTAGCAACATCTGGCTTCCTAGCCAGGTGCTCAGCATTATTAGGATAGGGCAACAGACTGGTTGGCTCAGTGTCATGATAATGTGACTGAGTGGGATATCAGGTCATGGTGCTGGTGGTCTGGTCTCCTAGTAGGGCAGCACTATAAAGTCACCATGAGTGTACACTGTCACAAGTCGGTACCCGTCCTGATATGACCGTAGATGTTGCCAGGATGTAAAACTCCAACAACCAACCAACTAGACCTCACCAAGATGGCCTTCAATACGGGCCCTGTTAAATCACCATTACCCGCTAACTTTTCAGTTGAAAGTAATTCCTCAAAAGACCATGTTCTTACCATACTTCACTCCTACTCTAGGCTTATCGGAACTAAAATGTGGCGGCCATGCAGCGTTTTGCAAGTAAGCGGACTATTAATTAAAAATGTTGAGACATCAATGGGGAGCTTTCATGAGCCAGTTCTCTCGCTATACACTTGTTGGCAGCACCCGTTCCCGGTCCAAGTCGGCCATCATGGTTGGATAGAAGGGTATACGTGTGTGGTGACGGCTTAGGGGTGTAGTAGGTGTGTGGTGGGGGTGTATAGGTGTGGTGGTGGTCGTGTAGGTGTGTGGTGGTGTAAGTGTGTGGTGAGGGTGTAGGTGTGTGGTGTGTGTGTGGTTGGGGTGTAGGTGTGTGGTGAGGGTTTTAAGTGTGGGGTTTGTCATGAGGGTTTAGAGCTGTGGTGGGGGTGTAAGTGTGTGGTGGGGGTTTAGGGATGCTAACGATTGTGAGGTGCTGCTCTGCAAGACACCCCTACACCTCCACCACAAACCACCTACACCCCCACCACACACCATCAACCCCAACCACACGCACCTACACCCCCACCACATCCCTAAGGCCCCACCACATCCCTAAGCCCCCACCACACACCCCTAAATCCCTATGCACCCCCACCACACACACAAATCCTCACACTTGATAGTAGAAGGACCTGCTTCTATCCCAACAAAGCATTACAAGGACTGGCATGGTGTGCCATCTGATGAGAAACTCATGCAAACTGAAAGGTCCCCATTCATATTACATTGACACCGTTTCTATTGTTTCACAGTTCAGCAGTTGCACCTAATTCGAGATGTTTTTTTATCCGAAATTATCACACAAATAAATAAACTGGCATGTACAGACAGACACAGAACTGGTACACTGGATTTGGTTTGTTTAAATAATTTTTTTAAGTGTTTGTCTCCTCTTATTTTTGCTCTAGGAGGATGCCGGACTGGCTGGCCAAGTGGACCTCGCTGACTGGCCGATGGTCAATGCTACTTCTCGTGTTGGTGGGCGTCTATGTCTACATCCAGCTCTCACCGCCCAGACAGAAAACAGAGCCTTACAAAGACATAGACCTCGACAAGCTCGAGCAGATACTGAAGCAGAACTTCAGGCCACGAATCGACCGCATCGGTCCCATAGACTATGTGCACCAGCTCGTCAGGAGTGCCAGCGCCCGCCTGGACTCAGCGGGTGCGGCAATGCCAGGTTATGATGCCGGGAATGTGGCTGTTGGTATGACGACGAGACCCTGGGACTTGCTCTTCGGCAGCATGCGGCAGACGACACTGAACAGGCCGATAGTGCAGCCCAGCGGGTACATCAAGTCCTCAGTGCATTCCGGGGACTTGAATAAGGTCTCCAGCAGTGGCCTCACGGTTGATGACATTCCAGATTACTATGTACGTGAAGTCAGTTGCGCCAAGCTCATCGACGGGGATATGGTCGAGTTGAACAGAGCCGAAGCGTATGAGGAAGCCAATGCCAAATTGATCGTCCCGGATAGTGCCTATTTGCAAATGACGCAGGACTGCATCAAGTTCAAGAAGAGCCGGCGGTACTTGTCGAAGCCGGCTTCGGACGAGGAGGCCGGCTTCCCGATAGCTTACAGCATCATGATGTTCAAGGACGTGGAGCAAGTGGAGCGTCTGCTGCGTGCCATCTATCGCCCGCAGAACTATTATTGCATCCATGTGGACAAGAAGTCATCGCTCGACATCCACAGGACGATGGAGTCGATCGCCAACTGCTTCGACAATGTCTTCATCGCGCCACTCGCAGTGGACGTGCAGTGGGGCTGGTACAGCGTGTTGGAGCCGGACATATACTGCATGGAGGAGTTGTATAAGAGGTACAAGAAGTGGAAGTACTTCATTAATCTCACTGGCCAGGAGTTCCCGCTTAAAACTAATCTGGACATTGTAAGGATTCTGCGCGTCCTCAACGGGTCAAATAACGTGGAGGGCACTGAACAGAGGTGAGGGTTTTCTTTTGGTTCCCTGTAAGTAGGTTAATCATAGAAATATGTTGTAAACCATGGTAATTTAGACAGATTGTTCATAAGTATCTAATCACTATTGTATTAAGATATCTACATACTGGTGTTAATTCAGAATGGAATATTTAAGCAAATGTTATTTTTCTTGCAACCAGACCTTACCCTTACCCACTTAGTGGTACATCATTTTAAAACTTTGGTTAACGTTATTAAATATATGAAGGATTTGTACTAGGTTTAATTATCTATTAATACAATCGTTTTGCTGACAGTGACAATGATGGACAATTGTTTAGTGGGTTGTTTTTATTAGAGGGTGGGGTGGAGTGGTATCATTAACATAATATTGAAAGTCATTTTGGGCAAATTATTCTGTTACTCTGTTGCAACTATTATTGTTGAAATATGAATTTTGGCATATATGGTGGTCGTTTGGTACTATCGTTGTTGCTATAGTCAAAGGGCTTATATCTGTTGTATATAGGGTATTAGGGCAGTTGGATCTCTCTCCCTAAAGATTTGTTCAAGGTTGTCCCATGATGCATTCCGCGCTGGGATAGACCCAATATGTTTTTGCTTCAACATCTGCAATTCTACCCAGATCAATGTATGCATGCAATGATCATTGGATCCATAAATAATTAAAGCATGAATGAAATGAGGAAGGCTTTCTCTTCTTACACTAAATCTACTCTAACCTCTTCTAGATCTAATGGGGGAAGTTGTCAGATGCGCTGGTGAATCCTTGTGCACCTGCAGTGGTTCAGTGAGGAGATAGTGTAACAGAGACCGTTCAGCATTTGTTAGAGAAGGAATTGGAAAAGTTGTAAGATTCGCAGGTGAATATTTATGCACCTGCAGTCGTTCAGTCGGGAGATAACGTAATAACAGATCTTTCAGCATTTTGTGGAGAAGGAATTACAGAAGTTGTTAGATGATTCTCAAGCTTGGTGAAATTTTTAAGTTAACAGTCCAGATTTCAAACTCCAGTCAAAATATATCAACTATTGTCAAATGAGCTGCAGTAGATTTTAACTTAGCATTCCAGCTTTCAAACTCCAGTCCAAATATATCAACTATTGTAAAATGAGCTGCGGTAAATTTTAACTTGGCGTTCCAGCTTTCAATCTCTAGTCAAAATATATAATCTATTGTGAAATGAGCTATGGTAGATTTTAACTTAGCATTCCAGCCTTCAAACTCCAGTCGAAATATATAAACTATTGTAAAATGACCTGCGGTAGATTTTAACTTTGCGTTCTGACTGTCAACTCTAGCCGAAATATATAAACTATTGTAAAAAAAATAAAAGAATATTTTTTAAAACACCACATTACGGTAGAGATTTCATAGCTTGATAACATGATTAAAAATATTTTAAAAAACACCACATTACGTTAGAGATTTCATAGCGCTTGATAACATGATGTTTTGAAGCGGGGAGATGGGGGGGACAACAACGCTTGCGCGCGATGCATTCTGTGTGACCCTGAAAACGACGGCTGCCCGTTGTGTTTGACCTGATCGCTACCAGGTGGCGTCTGTGTGGCTGACTGTTGAGTTGAGTTGAGTTTATTTGAGTAACATGTGTGTTGCCCCGCGCAGGCGCAATACGGAACGCACCGAGTATGTGCACGAGGGCTTCTTCCCGACCGAGACGCTCAAGAGCCCGCCGCCACCAGGGGTCGTGCTCACCAAGGGCTCGGTGCATGTGACCGTCTCGCGGGCGTTCGTCCAATACGTACTCACCAACCCCATGGCGCTCACGTTCCGCGAGTGGGTGAAGGATACGGGCGTCCCTGATGAGACCTTCTTCTCGTCGCTCAATCACAGCCCGTTGCTCGGTGTGCCTGGCGCCTACAGAGGTTGGTTTAGTTTATGGTGTTTTTTTTAAGGGATCTGGTTGGTTTTTTTTTGTCTATGGATGCTACTCACTATATTAGAAGATGATGGGATAATTTCACTGCACTCAATTTTGTTGTTGTTATTAGTGGGTTTTGGAGCGGGACATAGCTCAGGCGGTAGATTGTCCACCTGTGATGGTGTTAGTCATCGGATCGATCCTGCTCAGTGGACCCATTTCTAGTTTGGGCTATTTTCCGTTCTAACCAGTGGTCCACAACTGGTTCATCAAAGGCTGTGGTATGTGCTGTCATGTCTGTAGGAAAGTGCCTATAAAAGACCTCTTGCTACTTATTGGAAAGAGTAGCCTGTGTGGTGACAACAGGTTTCCTCCAAAGAAATATGTCAGAATGACCATATGTTTGACGTCCAATAGCTGATGATAAAATATCAATGTGCTCTAGAAGCGTCGTTAAATAAAACAAACTTTATTAGTGGTTTTTTTATTAGTGTTTTTGTTTTGTCTGTTCTCTGAATATTACATAATCTCATAGAATATTTTTTCTATGGATATTCCTCACTATATTAGATGATCAATAATTTCACCACACTAACATTTTTTGTTATTAGTTTTTTGTTTTGTCTGTTCTCTGAATACTACATAATCACATTGAATATTTTTTTGTATGAATATTCCTCACTATACTAGAAGATGTTGGATAACTTCACTACACTCATTTTTTAATTTTTAATTAATTTATTTTTATTCGTGTTTTTTTTAATTTAGTATTTTTGTTTTGTTTGCTTGTTGAATATTACTTAATCACATTGAATAATGTCGATTTCTTTTTAGAGGGGTACTACTCACTATATTAGAAGATGGATCATTTCATTGCCCTAAATTTTGTTTGGTTATTAGTGGGTGTTTCTTTTTTAGTGGTTATGTTTTGTCTGTTTGCTGAATATTACTTAATTATATCGAATAATGTTTTGGGTTCTTTGTCTATGGATATTACTCGCCATATTAGAAGATGTTGGATAATTTCACTGCCCTAATATTTGTTGTTGTTATTAATCCTTAGAGAGATGGACTGTTCCAATTCCAAAGTACCTTCGGATAATTTTACTATTCTAACATTTAACAGAAAATATATGTTAACAATGCCATGTATTATATTTTAATAAACATTTCCCTTCAAATATAATTCAGCGCATATTCTAGCCTATCATGTTGTATGTTGCATTTTAATATGTGCTTGTATATTAAAGGGAAGAGAATTGTATGAGTTCTATTTTTATATATTTTTCAGCCTCTTTGTAGTTGTGGATCTAATTTATGCCACAATGCACAAACAACAAATTCCGCAACTCACCACCAAAAGTAATATTATTTTGAAATATGTTATTAGCAACAAGTGCTTATTGTTTGTGTGTTGGAATTGACCTGTTGTGACACCTAATATAGTTTGTTGTTAATCTTTTTCTGCAATGTATATGATTAATGCGTAGCAATATGTTTAAATTGTATCACAATTCAGGACGTGATACAAATATAATGTTCATCTCCCAACCATCACTACTGACTGTCGGCATCCTTTTGTCACCCACGTAGTTTTATAAACAGGTTGGTTTAACACTTCCGCTGATTTGCTTTTACCACACACCAATACTGACTCAACTGCTCAGTTTTGTTAATACTCGCATTAACATTCAGTGATAGAAATCAGCAAAAATGTTCACTTGTTCACCGGACAGGTCTGTTGTGATTTTTCAATTGTCTGTTTGAATTTTTACTTGTCCACAGTAGATAGATAGATACATACATACATACATACATACATACATACATACATACATACATACATACATACATACATACATACATACATACATACATACATACATACATACATACATACATACATACATACATACATACATACACATAGGTTTTTGCTACAAATGAACGAGAAATCGCGAAATACCTGTTTTTCAGCCCAATGTTTTCACTTGTCCAACGGACAATCTAAAGCCATATTCTACTTGTCCGTGCCTATTCTCGCTTGTCCCAGACAAGCTCTTATTTCGAAAGCTGACCTTTCCACACTTCCACCAATCTGCTCAACTGTATGCTGTGACCGAATCAGTAGAGCGCAGACTATGTGTATGGAAGGCTTGGGAGTTCAAATCCTGGTTGAGTCAATCCAATTACTTAACAAATTGATACTTGTCACTACCTAGCCTGGCACTTGGCAGTACTAGGATATGGCAAGGACTGATTAGCTCAGTATCAGGATAATGTGACCAAGTGGGAAATCGGGTCATAATGACAGCGGCCTGGTCATCCTGTGGCAACACTATAAAGTCACTATGAGTGTGCACTGTCACAAGTCGGTACCTATCCTTATATGACTAGATGTTGCCAGGACATAAAACGCCAATAAACAACACCTAATCTGCTCCTGCTATCCACACCTATTATCGTCCCTGTTCTGTTGGTTCCTCAGTTTTGTTAACACCCGCACTAACATTATCTCATTTCTACTGAACTTGCTCTTGCCACCTAACACCTAACACCTAACACTTTAGTCAGCACCTCTGTTTTGTTAGCGCACTGCGTTAATATTTCCCCATTTCTGCTGGCCTTGGTGTTTGCAGCCAAGATTGACTTAGTGCTCTTTCGTCAGTTCTTCCATTTTAACACGCTGTATAAACATTTTCACTGACCTTGCTCTTGCCATCCAACAATGGCTCAGTACCCTTTCGTCAGCGCCTTAGTTTTGTTTAACATGCTACATTAACATTTCTCCATTTTCGTTGACCTTGCTCTTGCCACTCACACTAACTCAGTACCCTTTAGTCATCACCTTCATTTTATTTAATGCGCTACACCCATCCATCAGGTGTGCCTGAGACTGATCCGATCTACAACCCGTTCATCACACGCTTCAAGAACTGGGGTACATGGCCGTTCGATTACCCATGCGCTGGGGACCGCATCCGCATGGTGTGCGTGTTCGGCATGGGCGACCTGCCGCTGCTGGCGAGTCGGCCCGAGCTGTTCACAAACAAATTCTACTTGGACTACCAGCAGTTCGCACTTGACTGCATGGAGGAGCTACACTACAACCGCACCCGGCAGGAGCTGCAGGGTGTGCTCAGCGTTGACACGCGTTACTACAAAGGCCTCAAGTTTGTGAAGGACCACAACTGAGTCAACCGCCTTTTGTTAGCGCACCGCAGAAAGCTGACAGTGGGAGTAGACGCAGGTTGGATCTGTGCGTGGAGATTATTTAAATTAGTTTGAGATTGGGCTACTTCCAGTCCAATGGTCAGGACAGCCCCTCCCTAAGTATTTCTGGTAGTAGTCGCCCACACTAAGGGTAAGTGGGTGGATGAGTGTGTGAGGAAGTGAGGGAGTAGAAGTGGATGCAGATTGGTTATGGTCGTTGAGATTAAATAAATGAGATTGGGCTGCTTCCAGTCTAATGGTCAGGACAGGCCCTCCCTAAGTATTGCTGGGAGCAGTCGCCTACACTAAGTGTGAGTGAGTGAGTGAGTGAGTGAGTGAGTGAGTGAGTGAGTGAGTGAGTGAGTGAGTGATTTGTCCCTGTTTAGTTGGATTCAAGTCCCTAGGTTTTATCATACAGTGTTTGTGGATGGAACACTATAATTATACTAAAATGGCCAAAATGAATACTATTACCTACCAATGTTGGTTTTAATGTGATGATCAGTTCAAGTGAAAGACTTGGAAATAATGTCCCTCGTTGTACAATAATATAGGGTATTTGGTAGGATGGAAAATATAGACCCGATATAATTGTTGGCAATGATATATTTGGTGGTAGTTACATTCACTGAAGTATTGTATAGATGCTTTGATTGGTGAAAAGTCTCAATGGTCGGCATTGTTCTGTGAACTCAACTGTATCGACATATTTAAGACTGAAGTCGAGGCTTCAGACAATTTAAATTTTGTACACTTTTACTAAGGATTGTTTTAAATCCGTACCTAGGTATTGGCATGGTGTGGTTCTGTATACATGCTAGATCATGCCAACACCATGACTAAGCTAGAATTTGACCACGGAAGTCCAGGGAACAGGAGGTAGCTCAGGTGGTGGCGTGTCCACCTGTGAAGGTGGCGGTCATCCTAATGATCCTGCTCAGGGGACCCATTTTGTTTGGGTTATTTTCCATTCCAACCAGTGGTCCATAACCAGTGGTTCAAAGGCTGTTATATGTGCTGTCCTGTCTGTGGGAAAGTGCATATAAAAGACCCGTTGCTGCTTAACAGAAAGAGTAGCCTATCTGGCGGCTGCGAGTTTCCTCCAAAGAAATATGTCAGAATGACCCTATGTTTGACATTCAATAGCTGATAATACATTAAAAAATAACCGTGACCGAGAGGCGTCGTTAAATAAAACAAGCTTTACTCCTTGATTCAAGCTAATCCACTGAAGCCAAACTTTACGTGGTAAGGACTACACCACCAAACCCAATAGTCCCACTGATATCGCTGTCATTCAATGGATCACAGTCCCAAATTGGTCATCTGCTTACAGATATAAGTATTTAAGTACTACATACACCTGACATTGTTGTCCACCATGTAGCGCTCAACTTGTACAGTGTGATGGGTGCTTTGACAGGCAAGGGATACCAAGCTTAGAACCGTACAGAAGTCCTACTGAAACTGATCATTGAACCACTGAAGCTCCCTAATATAACTAAGCCACCTAAGCCTGATGAGGTTAAAGCCATATGAAGGCATGACATTTGTCAAGCCAAAAAGATTTAGCTAGATGTAATCCTACATATTCAACTTAGTTACTGGTAACCATTTATTGCTACATACAACTTTATTAGAAGAAATAATAAGTCCATTTAGTAGAACCTGTTGTTGCTGAAGCCTATGGTGTCCAGCTTTTCAATGTGCACACCAATTGTAGATTTACATGTTTGCACTTCAAATATCTCCGATGTTAGCAATCGATAATCAGACTTACTTCAAACTTAAATAAGGTACATTATAGTGAATAACGTACTATATTTATCTTTTAAAAAAAAGAATTGTTGAATGTGCTGTTAGAAAGTCGAAACCATAGGACACTGCAACTTTAGTGCTGTCCAATACACTATATAGATCTATATGTACATACATTCTTACTACATCTTCCGAACACCGGAAGTCATGGCATATGAAGAGGATATAGTCCGTGTCAGCCGTGACCCCAACCAGTCAGTCATAAGCCGGCAGCCACAGACTAGTTGTATGTAAGTAACACGAGAGGATTACTTAGTCATTGTATACATGTTTTGTTTTTCAGTCGCTTTTGGGTTTGTACTTTATATATTATTCAGGGAGATGAAGCATTTCCGGTTCAAGTCAATTAGCATAATCCAAGCACAGCCACCACACGCTGTGTTGTTCAAGGTATGTTTTTTGTTTGTTTTCATGTCCTTAAGCAATTTAATGACACTATGTTGCATATTAATATATAAACAAACATTCAAGTAATTGTTATGCAAATTGTTTATGTAGCTTAAATTGTTACTTTGAATGCTTTAAATGGTGAGCCTACCAAGTGAATTCCAATGCTCGAGTTGACGATAGTGTCTTGACCCACATCCCTTGTTTATTGTCTGTGTTTGTTATAACATGGTCACGTCGGTTAAGCTTATGACGTTCCGGTCTAGACATAGACCGACGCATCCAATGCTATGCTTATGGCATTAGGCTATGGCATATGATGTGATCAGTAGTATTCACTGCTGTTTTTCCGGCTTTACTATATAGCCTTGTGGAAAAAAACAATCCATGCCGACAAGACCTGTCGCGCTTAAGTGTTAAAGCTATGATGGTGATGCAGTGCCATCTCTCCATGTCGACGATACAATAATATGCGGTCGAACTGATTGACGGGCTACACCCATCTGCATCCGGTCAGGGCGTAATGCATTGGCGGCAGAAGCCTTTCCATGCCAGCCACCGGCGCCTGAGCATAAACACTGGCTGCAATCCACCGCGGCATATGCTGCCTATCTGCTTAATATACATTTATGCACTTATTTGCATGAGCCTTAGTTAACTGATTCCCTGCGGGTTCCCAGTTTGGCCCCTTGCGACTCCGCCGCAGAGTAACTTTGCTGCGAGGAGGAACACCTACACTGGTCCCTCCCTACATCTCGGCTACATGCGATGCCAGTAGCCGGGGGTCGTAGAAACATATCGTTTTCTACCCTTATCCATGATGAGCAGCACATCACATAGACATTCAGCTGATGTTTCCATATGTAATTCTGAGCTACCGGATGGGTTGGCCAAATCTGTAGAGCATCGACTTCCCACATGGAAGGTCACAAACTAAAATCCCAGAAACGGTTAATGTTTTGACACTGTCGCTATGCGCGGGGCTACACTACAGGTTTAATGTATAACAACATCAGGTACTACACGTACCTATCATCCTATGGCTAGCAGCACATCACTTAGATAATTTCAGAGGTAATTGTAAACCACCAAACGGGTTGGTAAAATCGGTAGATTGGGAGCTCAGATCCCAGAAACTAAACGTTGACGTAGAACCGATGTGGGTCCTACACACATTTGTGGCGAATATCACATTGCTTAGACGTTTAGCTGAAAATAAATTATTGACATGATCCCTGCCAGCCCTATCAGCCATGCTCTCTACAGTTAGTCAAAAAATGCACAAATGCTTGAAGGGATAAGAGCCCTAACCTGAAGCCATGCAGACCAACTTGGTCACTTACAGGTAGGTGCAAATATGGAAACAGGGACAAAAGCCCTGTGTTATATGGATTTAGACCTAAACAGGGTCATTCATGAATAGTTGGCATATTGCAAATATTCCATCGACTGCACCAGGAGCAAAAGCTATGTGCTAAGATTACTCAAACCGATTAAGGAACTATAGTCACTTATGGTTATTTTGCACATTGAAAATAGACCACTGATGACATATTGACGTAACGACGGTCACCTACAGGTATTTGACACATTTAAAAAATGGCACCAGGGCCAAGAGCTCTGTGCTATAGATATTCAAGCATAAGCATGGTCACTTGGGGATGTTGCATTTAGGAAATATGCCACCAACAACACCAGAGCCACAAGCCCTGTGTTAAGAGGCTTACTGACTAATCGAAGTTCATGTTCATGCCACCACAAGGCAAACACGCCACCGGCAGCAACAGGGGCAAGAACCCGGTAAATTATTACTTACCGAGCTACACATGGTTACATATGAGTAAGCTGGGGTCCTCTCAGCAAGAGGGAATATATCCCGTTGGTGGAAGCCCTGGTGCAGGCCAGGGTTCCCCCCCCCCCCACCCCTTTAGTTCTGAAGAGGAACTTAGCATTATGGACAAATAGAGAATGACTAAAAAAAGGTGTAGCAATTACAGCTACACACAGTAATGGGGAATACATTCAAATGTCTTCCTCAGAATGAAGACTGTCGGCAGTTACAGAATATTCGGCACCAGATACTGCGGTATAATTCAGAAGTATACCAATGTGTTAACTAACAGGGATGAATCTGATCAATCCTGAGGCCTGGTTGGCCAGGGCTGCCTGAAAAGACTCATTACCTATAGCTAAAGACCATACGAAGTATTTGTGAGCTGAACTGAGGCTGGCATTTATATGGCTACCCAATGGACTTTTCCATGTACTGAGCATGCTTGCGCATATCCCATAACCCATAACTGGCTGTATGGACGGCTAAGGGACATGTACAGTTCCTTACATTGATGAGTTTCCATTATTGTGGAATCAAAAGATGAATTTAAGAAAGTGTTTTCTGACCAGTAAACTGGTTTAGAAAATAGGTTTGTCCACAACACAAAATTAGTAATAACACCCATGTAAGAAGTATCTACAGTCCTGGGGCTTAAACTAGTCAAAAGAAAATACCAGTTTCCCTTATGTCTCACAAGCAGTCAGCTTCAGGATTTAGACCTGGCCACAATGCAATTCATTGTATCGTTGGATTAGAGAGAAGGCATGGTAAAAGGGTATTTCCGCTATCTTCGGATGTGGGACCTGTTCTGTTTGAGGAAGGGTGTTAAACCCTTGGCTCCTCCTTTCATCCAAGTGTGTCGGTTGGTTAAACTGTATTCCCACTTTATTTGGAGGTGGTGCCTGTTTTGCTTGACTAAAGGTATATAACACTTAGCTCCTCACTTCACCCAAGTGTGTTGGTTTAGGTTAATCTAGCCGAGGAAGGACTAGGGTTGAGGCAGCAAATACAGCAGGCTGTGCACTATCGGTCATCCTACCTCGGATCGAGGGTCAGACAGAGGGAAACAATTGATGCACTGGTGGTTACATGCAGTGCATGTTTAGAACCCGCCACAGCCAAAATTCTAATATTTAGGGAGGTCAACAAAGGGTTTGAGACCCTGAACAAGTGGCCAGGAAACAACTGGGCCCTTTGAGACCTGACATTTAAGGTACTGATGCTCAGTTTGTTAGGTATGGGTTACTGAGACCTTACAGTAGTTGATCTGTCACTAGATGAAAGAGTTGATGGTTACTTAACAGTCTAACAGACTGGGCAATCAGCCCCCTCATCGATTACCGGGCATTCCTATGACGTGGGTCCTATGATGCATGTCCTAGCATCTGTGGTTAGAGCCCTGACAGCTTACTATCCAGCAGGGAAACCAACTATTGGTAACGTTCAGTTGGGCAACCAACTATATTGCCCACATGCTCCCTCTACAGGGATACCCTGTCAAGTTGGACAATGCGAATGCTTGTTAGAGCGGGCACTGATACCAAACTGTTTGGTCATGCATTAAAGGAAAACTGGGGCTATCTCAAAAGTAAAACTTTTGAGGCGTTGCTGAAAAGTATTCAAAAGTATGTGGATTGGGAGACAGCTAGATACTTTGGGTTGTATTACAAATAGAAAGGGAAAAAAGATAACCTAGCAAGGAAGTTGTTAGGTTAAGCTCTCACTGATATGAGAGGCATTAAGGAGGTATGACCAACTCTCACAGAAAGGAGAGGCACTTACTGAGGTATGGCAAACCAATACCATGGTCAACTGGTGTTGTGAGGTATAAACATCCAGAGGGACATGTGAGTCTGGTACACAAGTACAGAGGGACATGTGAGTCTGGTACACAAGTACAGAGGGACATGCGAGTCTGGTACACAAGTCCAGAGGGACATGCGAGTCTGGTACACAAGTTCAGAGGGACATGTGAGTCTGGTACACAAGTTCAGAGGGACATGTGAGTCTGGTACACAAGTCCAGAGGGACATGTGAGTCTGGTACACAAGTCTAGAGGGACATTTGAGTCTGGTACACAAGTCCAGAGGGACATGTGAGTCTGGTACACAAGTCTAGAGGGACATGTGAGTCTGGTACACAAGTCTAGAGGGATATGTGAGTCTGGTACACAAGTCCAGAGGGACATGTTAGTCTGGTACACAAGCCCAGAGGGACATTTGAGTCTGGTACACAAGTCCAGAGGGACATTTGAGTCTGGTACACAAGTCCAGAGGGACATGTGAGTCTGGTACACAAGTCCAGAGGGACATGTGAGTCTGGTACACAAGTCTAGAGGGATATGTGAGTCTGGTACACAAGTCCAGAGGGATATGTGAGTCTGGTACACAAGTCCAGAGGGACATGTTAGTCTCCATGCGACACAGAAGTAGTGAATGAATAAATATTTATATTTATATAAAATAAGGATTGGGTTATAAGACATTTAGCTCACGTTATTGTCCTCAACAGAAATAGGTAAAAATTGACTTGAACCGGAACTGCTTCATCTCCCTGTACTGTGACTACCCAGAGGCTCAGCCCTCGGTAAAATAGAAGTTATCCTTCAACTACACCCAGGTAAGTCTCGTATAACTTACCGTATATTTGGTGGCATTGTATACTAAATGTGCAACTTTATGTTGCAGAGCCTGACAGTTGAGACAAACTTCTGTGACATGCTACACAGCTCATTACATCGGTCCCCAGTAAGCCAACCCGTCCAGTCTCCCACAGACGGTTGCATTATTAGGTTAGGGCAAGGACTGGTTGGCTCAGAATCAGCATAATGTGACTGAGTGGGATATCAGGTCATGGTGCTGGTGGCCTGGCCTCAGCACTATAAATTCGCCATGAGTGCGCACTGTCACAAGTTGTTACCCGGCCTGATATGACCTTAAAGATGTTGCCAGGACTTAAAAAACTACATATATATAAACACGCATTCACAGACGCATGAACACCCATACACGCACGATCAGATGCAATAGTGTTTTTTAATTGTTAGCCAACTACATCACACACACACATCACACACACACACACACACACACAACCACACACACACACACACACTCTCTCTCTCTCTCTCTCTCTCTCTCTCTCTCTCTCTCTCCCTCTCCTTTTCTGTCTCAACTCTCGCGCGCGTACGCTTTTTAAAATAATGTTACTGTACGTAATCATACACTTTAGTTCGTGATTTAATGTTTCAAGTCGCAGCACCGTTAAATACATATCTAATTATGTACCTTTTTGATAAAGCTACATTCCAAACAGATATTTATATCGAGGAATGGAGCTAATACTGTACCATGCAACTCCTAGCATCATTTACGATTTTAGGTTATTCGATGAAGGAATGTTGTTAGCATTATCTGTGGTATGTTTAAATATCGCTACTTTTAGTATCGTTATTGATAGACTTTTTGAGGTCGAAATGTCCCATTCGTGTTACCTCCAAGTCCCGAAAACATCAAAATGAAGGTATTTGTGCTAAATACTGGTGGGTTTATTTTCAATACCATGTATGTGTTCTGAATTGATAATTAACAGTACTGAGATGAATGTCCCTGATGCAGATAGTATATATATGTATACATAGGCTATTAAATGGATGTAAGTAGTGTATATGATATATTTTTCTTATTGCATTATATATGTGAGAATGTGGTACATGTACTTTTAGAGTTTAAATGTTCTATGCGCAATGTTGTGCAGGCCATACCTTGAATGTTTAGCTGAAAAATAACAGATTTACATCTTTACTAATTACCATACCATAGGTATTCCAGTGCTGTCACTCGCCAAAATCAAACCTAGAACGGGAATTATCTCTATTATGTAAAATGCTGTATGTACATGTGTTTAAATACTTTGATGCTTTCAACTTTATCTGCTGGGCTGAGTAGCACTATTACCATATGAAGTCATGGAATATACAGTAAAACCTCTAAATCGACTGACCATGGTCTATTTAGGGAGGTGGGAGGTTTAGGGAGCTATAAAGCGATCGATATAGGAGAGTTGTCGATCTCTGTAGGTGGTCGGTGTGAGAGATTTTACTGTAGCTCCATATAACAATAGTTTGGTACACGTGCAATAAACAAATGTAAGACATGATTTACATATTTGTATGCATCATTTACTTCTCATTGATGAGCACAGTTGTTTTAAATGGGACTCGGCCTTCAGATTCACCCACCAATTGATGCATCCATGAGCAAATTTACAATCATGTCTTTTGATTAATCTATAGCCGTGTTTACACGGGAGAGTTAAAACGCTTCATATAAATCGCCTTGCCTAGTTCGCCTCACATTCGCCATGTAAACACGCCGCTGAAGCGTATTAGGGCTGATTCGATTCATATGATGCGCTTTTTGTAGATCACCTCGCTAGGTGGTTTATATGAAGCGATTCCGCTGGTTCCCGGGCGGCGATAGTATAAAATAGTAGTGCGTGCCGGCAACAGGGGGAGCAGTAACTAATCGCTGGTGCCCGGCAGTGTTAGGGCCCGATTATGCCGAAATCTAGTGAATGCGATCATATTTAACAGAATTACATACTCAAATAATTAAATTTAATTAAATTAACCCTAAATTATAAGCGATATTAACGTAGCAGCTGCATCGGCGTCGAATCGCCGAGTGTAAAGTAAACAAATAGCAGTGCTCGCCGGCTACAGGCAGAACTAAGGCTGCTTGTTCCCGGTCGCCGACAGACTTTCAAACTCGCTCGTGTAAACGCACCACTACTTCGCTTCATATAAATCGCTTTGTCTAATTCGCTTCACAATTCCCCGTGTAAACACAGCTTTAGTTGACATTGTACTATGTTGATTGACTGTTTCCTCTCGCGTCATTTGTGATGAAGTGGATTGTGATCCATGAAATCTACAACACTGTTTCGATACATATTGTTTTAACTAAGTTGTTATCCTTTAAATAAATTTAAAATATATAAATCCTTTATCTATGCTATTTACACAAATGAATGTCTAACGTACTCAGTGTTATCGAAATGGTCTTATATTGTAAGGCTTCTCTGGTGCTGGGGTGTTAACCACTCTGTGATTGTGTTCTGGGCCGTTCTTTGAAACTGGGTACCACATTTATGACATGGGTACTACAAGTGAAAACATTGAGAATAATAGCAGAACACATCCAAATAATGCCAGAATCGATGTTCATATGAAGTTTTACATGTTTTGCATATGTTGAAAAGCTATTTGCACTGTTTGATTTTGATTTTATACAAATTAAGCAATGCATTAAAATGGCCAGTGTAACATGGAAATCAAGCACACACTCAGAACATCATTGTAACATACACACATTAAAACAAGATTTTTATTGATTATATTTATAGTTAAGCAAGAAAAAGGTTTAAAGATTAAAATATATATATTTGTCCGGGAGCTTATACGTTATGGGCAGAGTAAATAATACCTTGTCAATAAAAAAAAGATTAAAAAAACTTTGGTGTACATTTTCGCTATCACACAAAGTCATACATTGATACTTTGTGTGGGATAGATTAAGTACATGTAATATTGCTAACATTCTTAACAGAGCAGCAACAATACATATTTGACTGGCTATTAAAAAAGGTTAATTAATTATGACCATCGTAACATGGAAACCAAATATGGTGTACCCAGTTTCAGAGAACGACTCTTGTACACAGCTGTATCATGTATAGAAATTATGCAGTAATCCATAATCTTTTGAATAAGGTCACCTAGTTGGGAGGTTTATTTTTTAACCCATCATTCATTTGATCACTCGAACCGAAATTTCGATACTACCAATGCTCCCAAAGGAATCCATCTTTGTTATATTTGCGTGTTTGTCTGTTATTGTTTCTTCTTAACTGATGACTCACTAAACGGACGCCGATGTTCTATATATGTTTTAAGTACCGACTGAATCTTACCCTGAATATGAGCTTTGACAGACATGGTATTAAATCACCAACACTTAACGTATTCTCGCGCCAATATTTCGTAAACGCCCATGTGTGAGTGAGTAAACGCCCCCCCCCCCCCCCTCGGCCCGACTTCAGTGAGAGTTTATACACCCAGGGCGTTAATCCGCGAGAATACAGTACTCGTACGTGATGTAAGATGTCAATTGTTTACTGAATGGAGTCCGAATATGATAATGAAGCAAGAAACCCCACTTAGAACTCTGTCTTGTAATCAACCAGACGGGCTGGCCGAATGAGTTGAGCTGCTACCTCTCATTTTGGTAGGTCATCGGATTCGAACCCTGGTTGAGTCAAACCAATAACTTACAAATTTATAATTATTGCTACTTAGCCTGCCATTCGGCATTAGTAAGATAGGGCAAGGAGCAGTGGCATGAGGAAGACCAATTGTCCGCAATTGAAAATTTCTCGTGCTTAATCAACTAACGTACCAAAAATTGATACTTGTCACTACGTAGCCTAGCGTGAACCCCCGTCCTGATATGACCTTAGATGTTGCTAGGACGTAAAACAACAACAAACAAACAACATATTGCAAGGAGCAGTGGCATGAGGAAGACCAATTGTCCACGATCGAAAATTCCATTGCTTAATCAACTAATGTACGAAAAGAAATTAACACAAATTCACTAACTCTTTTTACTGTTACTCATACATTTTCCTATTGTATGTATTTTTTTTTTTTTTCTTTTTCTTAATTAGGCCACAATGCTTAGCGATGGCCAACATTTTTTTGTCTTAAAATCCCTCAAAATACTTTATTGACGGTGTCGTTATAAAACATAGTACCTTTTTCTCCTCACCTCCACCCCTACTAAATGCTAAGTGTGCTATAAAATACTGGTCATAAAGACAGAATGAAATTACATATAATCTGCTTATTGGATACCAGACGGGGTGGCCGAATGAGTTAGAGCATTTGTCTCCCATGAGGGTAGGTCGTGGGTTCGAACCCTGGTCGAGTCAAACCAATGACTTAAAAATTTATACTTGTCGCTTCCTAGCCAGGTGTTTGGCATTATTAGGATATGGCAATGACTGGTCTGCTCAGTGTCAGGATAATGTGACTGAGTGGGATATCAGGTCATGGTGCTGGCGGCCTGGTCTTCCAGTGGTGTAGCGCTATAAAGTCACCTTTAGTGTGCACTGTCACAAGTCGTTACCCGTCCTGATATGACCTTAGATGTTGCTAGGACGTAAAACAACAATCAAACCTTATTGGACAATGTACCTAGAATTAAGGCAATTGTGTAGAAGAATTAAATAAAAGGTGGGTCGGGACTAGTATTGTCGATTCCGTGTGTATATTGTTATATATATATATATTTTACCTAGGTACTACCCTCTGGCTACTCGTAGTCCAGGGAGAAGGAAGCACATCCGGGTCAAGCAATTAGCATAATCTACTCAACAACGGGAGGACATTTGTTGTGTAGCTCCGGCAGTTTTTCTACATTAACTACTAAACCAACCAAGTTAGTATCGTTTTTGAGTGGATACGTTGTTATAGTTCATGTTAGCATTCACATACATCAAGTTTTTATAACATTTCATGAAGAATTGACTGAGTTTTAGCTAATTATGATTTGTCATAACATCATTAGAACAATGCAGCCATTGTTCTATGTAATGCCGCCCGTTGCCGAATGGAAAGATGTTTGGCAGGAGCCACTTACATCGTTAGGATTTATTCCTGGGTTTCTTTGAGATTCCCCAAATTATTTTAGGCATACCTCCAAGTCCCATAGTATTATTCTTCAACTTGTTGGCCACAAAAGCCACAGGTGGGAGAAGTTTATTGGAGAGAAAGTGTGGTAGGGTACCGCTACACTGGTCCCTACCCCTTGTTTCGCCATGAATATGGCCTATGCTGCAGACACGGCGTAAAGAAACCACCAATCAATCAATTGTTAGGCTTTGGTTGGTTTGTCCATATCGTTTACCTACGACTGAAAAATTTAGCCACACGGCTGTGTTCAAAACGGTTTAAATACGGATTTAGCACTAATAGACACATTTGGTATAATAATTTATTGTTTGCCTGTGCCATGTGCACCTCGAAGGATACCTAACCTTTTGGTTTTGGGTTTCTTACTCCCAGCGATGGCTACAAAGCGGACTAAGGCTGACGCACCTCGGCAGGTGAGCGAAGACGAAGACCTGTCACCACCATTACGGGTACAAAGGTCACCAGAACAAATGGATTCTGGGGAGGCACGGGGCTCGGAGGCCGGGGCGGCTGACCTAGATGAACGGGTCGCACAGCTGGTGCAGCTCAAGCTGGAGGAGTTGCTCCCCTCTAAGCCACATGCTGCCAGGAGGAAGCAGCTGATTCGCAGGACTACTCCGAATCTCAGGATTCTTCCGATGAAGAGTCCCAGGAAGAGGTGGTTGTGCCTGCGCGTGAGTGCAAGCACAAGAAGGCAAAGTCATCCAAAGGGGACGACTTCACCAGCGCGCGCAAAAAGAAGCCGCTGGTGAAGAAAGCCAGAAGAAAAAGTTGAAGAAGGCTAAGAAAAGCAAGTCTTCTTCGGACTCTTCGCCCAACTCATCGTCGACGAATTTGGACTGAACGGGTGGGAAAATACGCCAGTGGCAAGGTGGTGAAGAAGATCACGGTCCTCAAAAGGAAGAAGATCCAGACCACCACCATGATGCAGAAGACCATTCAGGGCCACTTCCATACCTTCAAGCTGTTAGAGGTTATTATGAAGCTGGCTGAGAGGTTCACAGGGATTAAAGGCATCCCGGAGTCGGCCATCAAGGAGATGGATTCTGATGTCAAACTCAACGAGGATCAGAAGAAGTTTGAGGGAGTACACAAAGGGATACTAGCAGCTCTGTCAGCTATTACGCCGATTGCGAATCGGATGAGGACAGAGAACAAGTTCTCCTCCCTGTGTGAGGAAATGGATGGGTGAATTGCACTGCTGACAGCGACCAGCAATTTCCTATTATACAAACATTTTGAGAACATCTTCAAGGCCATCTGCACCGATGCAGGAAAGGAGATGGCTCGGTCCAAGGTCTTGGACAATGATGAGAAGGAATATATGCTATTCCTTGCCCCCAAGCCAGTCAAAGGCAAGCCATTCGACAAGACCAGGATGGCCAGCTGCAGTACTTGTTCAAACAAGTGGAGACGGGCTCCAAGTGTGGCAAATACAGAAAAGAAGAAGGCAGAAAAGAAGAAGGCAGCAGATGCGAATTCTACCCGCTTCAAAAAGACGGGGCATGATTTTCACAGCCGTCGAACCGGACAACGAGGAGGCCTGTTCGGAACCAACTACGGCTATCAGGCCAGGGGAAGGGGCCAGAGGCAGTCGTTCGGGTGGACCCCAGTAAGCACATTTAAGGCTGGTAACACCAACAATTGTCTATCGGAATGGAGTAACATTACCGACAATCTAACTATCCTTAGCCTAGCGGGGGTAGTTAGAATACCACACATGGAAGAGCCCATACAAAATAGCATACCCTTTCCTTATCATTTTGATGTTTCAGAATGCGAGGCGTTAAATTATCAAGCCCTTAAGTTTTGTGAAAAAGGCATTGTAGAGCCAGCACTTCATGTGGCTGGGGAATTTATCTCGAATATTTTCACGAGACCCAAACCAAATGGGGATATCAGACTGATTTTGGACTTAACAAGGTTAAACAAATTGGTCGAGTATCAACATTTCAAATGTTTTCGCTAGCAACATCTAGAGACTTAGTAACGCAAGACTCCTGGCTAGCCAGTGTGGATCTCAGATTTGCATACTGTACAGTGCCGATTTACAAACCCGATCGGAAGTTTCTCAGGTTTTGGTGGAATAATGAGCTTCACCTGTATACCAAATGGTCTAGCTTGTGCCCCACACGTTTTCACAAGGTTACTTAAGCCAATTTTTTCCCACATGGCTAGGAAGGGACATGTTATGTTTCCTTATATTGATGACTCGTTTATTGTTGCACAAGGACAACAGCATTATCAAACAGCGATAGACGAACTGTGTGAAACTTTTAAGAGGTTAGGTTTCTACATACATGAAACTAAATCAGTTTTGACACCAACAAAGAAATTAAAGTTTCTGGGGTTTTTTGATTGATACCACAGAAATGACTATTTCATAAACAAAACAGAAAGTTGATAAGTTTTTAACAAGGGCCAACCAATTATTACAATTGAACATACCCAAGATTCGCCAAGTGGCAATGCTAATAGGAATCATGATAGTCTATGCTCCTGCTATCCTATATGGCAAAGCACATGTGAATCACTAGAAATAGATAAGAACATAGCGTTGGCTAGCACTAAAGGCAATTTTGAAAGGCCTCATACGATTTCGCCAGAAGGCCTATTGGACATTATGTGGTAGCTTTCACACATCTCAGTAAAGAGAATCCTTGCACACGTGGGGTGGAAGACGGCTAGATCATTTGCAAAACATTATAACAAACGACTAGAAAAGCCAGGCGGCCTGGTGACTCACCTACTCACCAACTGAAGACGGGTGAGAATCAAAATTAATATTTTGCACTAAAAAACAATAGTATGATTACAACATTGAGTATAAAAGGATAAAAAATGACATTACGTAAAATTCTCCCTGGGCTACGAGTGGCCAGAGGGTAGTACCAAGGTAAAATAGTATAGTTATACGAATCTTACCTGGGTACAGATGATGGGTAACTGGTGTTTTCCCGAGGTACTAGCCTCAGATAGTCATGGGTCAGGGCCCGCCCACCCTACCCTACCACGACTATCACGTTTTGCTGGTGCCAAAACGAAAACACTAAACTATCCATATAATACTAAGATAATTTGTTATCCTATAAAGTATGTAAAAGATTGCTGGACCCGGATTAGATAAAGGATTCACCCCATACTTGTAGTATTGAACAGGAAGTAGAATGCCTGGCTCCAGTATCAAATGGGTACTTCTATCGGCACAGAGTTGGTGAAATGGGAGAGAATGCAAAAATATAATATGGCGGCCATAGAACGCCATCGATTTCACCTTAAATTCTATTAAACTATGTTTTATTATATTTTTCAACTCAAAGGTAGCGGGGAAATATTAAGACATATATAAAGAGTAAATATTGCTTTTTAGATTGTGGATTTAGGCTCTCATTTCATTTCTCCGCTTTTTCGACAGCTTTTATATAGGGGTGGTATTCACCCGTGTATTGCGAGTACAGGGTGAATCCTTTATCTAGACCCGATGTACTTCCTTCTCCCTGACCAATGACTATCCGAGGCTAGTACCTCGGGGAAAACACAAGTTATCCATCATCTGTACCCAGGTATGATTTGTATAACTATACTATATATATATGTATGCAAGATGTGTATGTGTATATGTATGTTATATATAACAAAATATATATAAAATATTTATTGTGGTTTAAGTGGCTGTTTACAGCAGCAATATGTACTATATTCTCGCGGGTTAACGCCCACCCTCTACTTAGCCAATATTTTCTAAATGCCCACCTCTTAAATGCCATGTGTGGGTAAATGCCCAACCCCCCACTTCAGTGATTTGCCAATTTAAACACAGGGCGTTAACCCGTGAGAATATGGTATATGTATATATCCGACATGTATATAGCCTTATTTGGTTATTGTACGTGTTGGTTTAGGATATTATATGTACTCAGTATGTGAAAGGTGTATGCATTATTCAATAGCTGTTGTGTACCAAAATAGCGCCAAATTACAACTCTTATCCAATCAGTCATGGAAATATATGACGGGCAAATTCCAATAAAGGGAAACAGAAATGTCTCGTAACTTAAAATCATATTGAGTAACAATTATTTATATGCGGAAGAACTGAAAGCGTTCATTGAATACATTTTACTCTAATGGAAATATTATAGTTCACATTAATTTTTGTCTCACCAGCGAGGATGGCCGATTGGGTAGTGCACTCGCCTCCCATGTGGGAGATCGTAGGATCAATCCCTGGTCGAGTCAAATCAAGGAATGTCCAAACCGAAGTATTTTGCGTTTTCCACAAGACTCGCAAATAAAATACTTTTTATGTATACCATATTAGCATTTTACCTTTCCAATGCTGTGGTATGTAGGTAGTGATCTAGTATATAATTGTGTTTATTTACTTACTATTTCGATAGTTTATTGATTAACTATATTGACAGTTACTTTGGGAACTATTTTGGGTTTGGGTTTGCATTTAATAATGCATTATCGGAGGTGGGCGGTATTGGCTAAGTTTGGCTCATTATCGGTCCTGTTTTGTTGATATATCTGTGACCCGACACCACAAAATGAGTCCAATTGCGCACTTATGCAGTTTGAATAATATGCCGTCAAAGTTTATGTGGGTGAAATTAGTGATTTTTTGTAATCCCATAAAACTTGACTTCACTGAGTATCTTTTCATATCCGCTCGGTAAAATTATGTTTATATCACCAAAAAGTACTTTTATTGTGCTTTTTGTAATGTGCATTCAATTTGTTCATACCTATACCTTGACTGTAAAGTCAATTTTCTAAGATATGTAATTTCCATGCATGACAATGTTTGACAATTGTTTGTAATAAATTGGTGTTTACCTAGTAGAATAAATGTGGTATCATTTTAAAGCTTACATTCTATTCCTTCTGGATATGTGCTGAACTCAATTGCCTTCTAACTCATTTCGTGGTGCTGGGTCACATATACAGTTCTGGAAAGTCACTCTTCTGGCCCTATTCTAGTATCTACGACCTGCAGTCTTCTTGTATACACAAACCCCTATTTAACCTAGTGCTAAGGGACTACTGGTCCATGGGAAATTTGGGATTGCTTCTTAAATTGTACATGTTGGCATTGTATCGGGAGGAACGGGAATATAAAATAGTTCATCAATATTGTACTCAGTGTCGGATTTACCTGGCTTGGGAGGCTGAACCCTAGGGTCTCAACATTTAAGGGTGTTCCGGCCAAGGTATATAATATTGTTGACACTAGCATAGGCCTTTGGGAGGGGCCTCACAAATGGAATAGCCTAGGGCCACTCTTCGTCTACATCTCGCAATGATTGTAGTTGATGCTTGGTGTAAGTTTCTCTCTAGAAAAGGTCAAAAGGAGACATTGGTGGACGGCCTCTGGTAAAGTACTTTGTTCTCTTCTGTAATAAAGTGGAGGAAATTCCACTTTACGGAAATACCACAGTTCGAATGTAGATTAATGAATTTGAAGACGATGTCACGATAAAATGTGTGTTTATTAATTTGTTTTATTTGACTCATTGTGGACCTGTGATGTAATTAAACTTTTCGGTCAAAAAAGTAAATAAATAAATATCACCAGAATTATGCATTAGTTTATTTAGCAGAGGTAGCTCGCGATGTATGTCTAAGGTAGTGTGATGTTTGTACTTTTTAAGTGTGCGTGTATAAATGAACTGCGTAAACAAAAAATCTATTTCGCACAAAAATTGAATCGATTATTTCAGTATGTATATTACAACAATATGATTCACATTACACATAGTTCCACAGAATGGTGTACGCGGTATTAGAATATAATTAATATAGCTGGTAATATTGGTGCTTATGTAATATAATTGTAGATTTCTTGTACTAACATGTGATTTTTAAGCAGTATTTCAAAACTTCTACGGGTACTTACTTACCGCTTGTAATTGCACCATAACATATTTATTTAATAGTCAAGAAAGACCGTGTTGCACATACAATGTATTAACTATGCTATGGCATCGCATGAAAAAAAATTGCTATAACTTGTTCACAATTATTCCTATATATGATAATCTGTTCAAATCTGGCATGTATAAATACAATGAGTCATTTTTCAAAGAAGAAAACTCAATAAATAAATAAATGTGAAACAATATCACGTGTGTTGAGGGGCAATGCTATGTGTACATTTTAGTTATGGAGCAGTCACACTACGATGTTTTGGCCCGGCGTTGGACAACGCATGGCAACGTGTTGGGTTTTTGGGCGAAACGTCGGGACGCGTTACAGACGCGTTACCGGCGCGTCGGTACACGTCGGTACACTTTGAGTGACAGGCACATCTGGACCAACACGTCGGCGCGCGTCGCCCAGCGCCGAAAGTTTTGTGCAAGCACAAAACTTTCGGCGCCGACGTGTTGCGTAGCGTGGGAACCTGGTGAAATTGGGTCAAGTTTGACGTTTCTCGACGCGTTGAATATATTTAAGCGCGTTGGCGGCACGCCGGAATACACGTCGTAGTGTGACTGCTCCATAGTGCCTGACAAGTGATAATATCTAGTACTAGACCCCGCCAGTTAAGCTGGAAACTACCCGACCGAGTAGTTCCAGATTCTGCCGAAAGATGTCACTAGCTTAAAGTTGCATAGTCCGGTTGGTTTTGAGTTTCTGTCATTTTCTGAGATAAACATATTAGGGTGATCGTTATAATCTACCATACTTTCACTTGAAGTAACTTTTATTTTAAATAGCTAACTTTTGAGATATTTGAAGTGCAAACAAGCAAAATTAGTTGTGACAAGCTTGCCAAAACTCACACCATAGGTTTCTGCAGTGTCCAAAGGGGTGAGGTTATTAATTCAAAACCAGACACATATAATAACTTTTTGGGCTAATAAATTTATTAATCAGGCTTAATAAATTTTACAGCAAGCCTACTAGTCCCATCACTTATTGAACACCATTACTTTAAGCTGTTTCTCATCAGCACAGATGAGATTATTTGCTTTTATCTATTTCTAGGTTCACAGGTAGTACAACCGTGAACATAAAGGCTAAATTATGTACGCATTACTTATTACTTATGTGCAGGTCTCATAATATTAAAGTTATCATTATAGGCAGTAATCAATGTTTTCTTGGAGGTCAGCTGTTGGTGAATCTTGAAAATTGAAGACATTGGGCAGCAGCTAAATGATGGATCACGGTCACACCGGCCACTCACATTTTCTGGCACACACACTCAGACTATCATTACACACAACATCATGCAACATAGGGAAATTAATGGACCATTAGATCTCAGCCAAATTGGGACAGGAGATCTAATGGTCCCCTTTTGAATAAAGTTTTATTCACATAATTATAAACACTGTTTGATTTCCATTGTCCCAGTGTTCTTATGCCTTCAAGTGACATTCCCAATCTTGCATATTCTTGCGCGCCCCCTCGGCGCAAGCTATGGCCTGTAACCAGTGACCACCAGGGGCAGTGCGCGGCTTTCAAAGCGACTTGCAAGCACTTAGTGAATAGTCGACCAGTCAATGGAGCCCCGTTCGACATTACGAATGCTGGGGCTCCCTTATGTACTGGGAAGTGACGATTGTACTTATTCCATGCATGCACAGGGCAGAATGCGGAATTATGTACGCGCGGAAGCTCAACGCTGTAGACAGCTTCAGGTCTGGTATTGGTTTTTGTGCTTCTAACCGTTATCGTCACGTGTGTATCGTGTGCCTTGATATCTTCCCCGAGCAGCGTGTGACCGTCATCCTCCAGTATCTCAGAAAGAAAGAAATTTGACTGTCTTAGTAAGCATGTATAACCTATTAACAATGCAGCAATCAACACAAAGCCATCTTTACCAATTTTTCTAAATTTTAATATGATCAACTTAATATGCTTAATCTTCAACGGAAATGCTCTAATTACCACATTATTTTTTAATCTAAACATACCAGACTTAACTATCGACACTGCATAGCAGTCAAACGCTTCACAGTTCCCCCTTAACAGTCTGACCCATGACCTGGCTAGCTCATATAGTTTCTAATCGCCCCTGCTGTTTTAAGTTTGTCATTTAGATATAAAGCATACAACATTACCGTTTTAAGTTGTGGTCATTTAGGGTTAGCATTAAGTCGTTTACAGAACTGTAAATATTCCTTAAATTGTACCCTCTTATTTCTCCACGTGCCTCCTGCCAATCCCGCCGTAAAATACACGCTAAGCCTATTCACTACTGCGTGATTACTATCTGCAAGTTGATAAAGCCAAATACAGAAGATTATCAACTTTGCAAAAAAAAATTGTATAAGAACAAATCAAGTATATCATCAGTATGAGAAACATGTACTCTAGTCAACAGTCTTTCCTGACAAATTCGGTCAGCCAATAATTTAGATTTAGCATCAAAATACAACCTACTAAGGGCATCCGCCAATACCAGGTCGGTCCCCGCCTTGTGCACGATTTGAACCTCACATGAATGGATCGCTGCGAATCGCCAAATTTCTCTGGCGCACGCGCACAAGACGGGGTCCTTCCCAGAACCAGAAGACAGCACCTGTTGGGAAGGAGCATTATCAGTGTTGATAATAATAAGGTAATTTTGCATGTCGAAATGCACCAAATTTTTTAATGCGACCACAAGATTGATCGCTTCTAACTGCGCGATATGGAAACCATTGTTTAAGAAATGATCGGTATACAATTCAGAATAAAAAAATTTCGCACTGAATGCTCCCCCCCCAAACAGTGACGAGTCGCATTCAATGATCCACTTGTCCTTCGGAAATTGTTTTAGCAACACCAGCCTATTAGTCCCTTCTGCGAACCTCAAAAACCAAGCTATGTCCCTTACTAAATCTTGACTAACGCTAACCTTCCCTGAAAATGGACATAATCTAAGAAAAGCAAGAATTCTATTCATAAATACTCTAGATGACATAACACATTTCGAAATAAATTGCAGTCTACCCACCAGTCTCTGAACATTTTTCCTTGTCACGCAAGCCCCAATCTTCCATTTCTGGCACTCTACCAATATGTCTAACAATTTCCCATCTGGAATTCTCACTATCATCTGATCTGAGTCTATTTCATATCCTAACCATACCAATTTAGTCACAGGGGGAACACATTTCTTAGCCGAAAGTTTTAAACCCAAAGTTTCCGTTAAGCCTAAGATGTGCTCGTATGCCTGTTGTGCTCTCTCTAACGTACTTTCAACCCCCACAAAATCAACCAGAAAACACAGCGCAAAGAACCCATGCTCCCTCATTAAGTGAACCACCGCTGCTGTGGTCCGGGCACACACCATACTAGATGTTCTACAGCCGAAAGGAGGCGCCTTGTCGAAATAAAATTTTCCAGCTACTTTAATTCCAAATAAAGGCACGCTTAAGGGGCAGGTCCTTAACTGCCTGTACGCCCTTGCCAAATATATGGACCACATATAGCACATCTTCCCCAGGCGAGTTACCTCTCTAGCAAGGGACATAATAGTAGGTAAATTATATTTACATTTCTCGCCTTGATAAAAACCTTTAACTATCCCAGCGTTTACACTACCCCTTTTAGGAAAACTTAAATCGACTATAATCCTACGTTCGTCAGTGTTCTTTTTTGGTCGGGTCATAATAGGACTAATTTGCGCCCAGGGAGTGAAAGGTAAATCATTAAACGGACCCAGCAGTGCGTCATGGGCTAATTCAGTGCGGACATACTCATCAATCCAGAACAAATCTTTCTCATTACACGTATGATTACAGGAAGTAGCAATAGGGGTGAAATCACCAGTAAAGTTAGCGGGCCAGCCATAATTTAGGAAATCTATCAAACGTTTATCCTCATAGTCTGGGAGCAGACTTTTCCAGTTATGAATAAGCAAGCCGGAAGGAACTGGAATCCTGGCCTCTAAATAATTTGGGAGGCCAGTCGCTCTAACCGCAGCGTAGATCTCCGCATAGTTCAGAAATCAATCACAGTTATACGTTAAGTTAGGCCAAGACTTGAGCACATGCTCCCGACACTCAACTGGTGACTTCTCACAGAATTGATCGCCACTATCATCATTTATTGGATCGTTTAAACAACCAGCAGTGATACAAGTATTATTAAGCAAACTACTAATTGAATCATTTTTAACAACGAGTGGGTTAACAATTAATTTTGAATTTTCTAACGCAGAATCAACATGTAAACTAACAGCGGGGCCACCATACCATGTGGTACCCATATCTTATTTTGAATGAAAGATTTTGGAGGCATGGAGCCCTCCAAGGCGGTGAAACAACAGCCCCCGCCGGTGGCAGTGGAACCACAGTTAAGACCATTAATGTCCGAAATGTTACTAACAGAATAACGTTCACCACCAAGCAACTGATCACTAGTAACATCATCAACAACAGGCAGAGTTTCAACTGTCAACTCAGGGAAAGAATTTTGGCATAGAGGTGAAGGCAGAGAGAGATCCTTAGCTAAGCCAGTGACAGGACTAGCATTAGAGTCAGAGCTGAAAGCATATGGAGGCACAGGGACATCCATGATGGGAAAACGACAGCCCCCATCGGTGGTTGTGGGGCCACAGTGCTGAGATGCCAATATCAATGGATGTAAACTGTTGGAGGAAAGTGGCGCAGATCGCGACGTTGACACGGCACCATGGCAACCGCGCCGATGGAACCCAGCCAGGTGCCCGCAAGGTCTCAATGGTGACCGAGCTGAGGGACGATTCAAACCTACATTGGCCTTAGGTTGCCCTTCCCATGCTAGCTGCGATGCATTAACCAATTTCCTCATACGATTATTATACCAAACCAATTTAGAGCGATTAAATAAACAGTAAGGGTAAGCATACCCATCGCCATTAAACCATGTCTTCTTTAAATTTGAAGCACCCTTTAACCGATCAGTACGCACAAATTTTACTTCCCGATTAACAATCGGCATAGCAGTATTACAAGGAAGGGAAACAGGGTTCAGCAAATGTAAATGAGAACAAGGAACCGTCAACAGAAAGTAACAGAATTCGATATGCAAAACTATGTAACCAAGTAAAGTGGGAATGTAGGAAAGCAAAGAGAGAGCATGAGAAAAACATAGCCAAAAATGCCAAAGAGAACCCAAAAGCCTTCTATAAATATGCTAGGAGTAAACTCAAAGTACATATACCAGTTGGAGATTTGAGGCGGGATGATGGGACCATTGCACAAAAGGATATCGACAAAGCTAATACTTTGAACACCAGATTCGCAAGTGTCTTCACACAAGAAGACCTGTCATATATACCAATGTTTGAGGACCGACTCTTTCGTGCCCCCCTGACCAACATAAATATTGCAGCATCCGATCTGAAGAAAAAATTATACAATCTTAATGCATCTAAGGCAGCAGGTCCTGATGGAATATACCCACGCATATTGAAGGAGCTACACAATGAGCTTGTTGAACCACTTAGACACATTTTCCAAAAATCACTAAACCAAAGAAAACTTCCTCACCCATGGAAGGATGGACATGTGGCTCCCATCTTCAAAAAGGGTAACAGAAGTGATCCAGGAAACTATAGGCCAATCAGTCTAACATCTGTAGTGTGTAGGTTGCTGGAATCAATAATAAGAGATTCTATCATGGCTCATCTTGTCGAAAACAACCTCCTATCAACACAGCAGCATGGCTTTGTGCAAGGAAGATCTTGTACGACCCAACTACTGGCATGTATGGATGAGTGGACCCGCGTTATTGATGACTTTGGAGATCTGGATGCTATTTATCTAGATTTCCAAAAAGCATTCGACACTGTTCCACACCAGCGACTGCTAAAAAAACTGCATGGCTATGGCATAAGAGGAGATGTCCTACACTGGATAAAGGATTTTCTGAGCAACAGAAGACAGCGAGTCATTGTAAATGGCAAACCATCAGGATGGTGCTCGGTGAAAAGCGGAATACCTCAGGGCAGCGTGCTTGGACCAGTCTTATTTGTGATATATATCAATGACTTACCAGAGGTTGTACATTCTATGGTCCAAATGTTTGCTGACGATACCAAAGTATTCCGCCGTATGGAGAAAGGTAGTGACTCACGGGACTTGCAGAAGGACCTCAACAACATGCAGAAGTGGTCAAGTGATTGGCAGCTGAAGTTTAATGCTTCAAAATGCAAAGTGATGCACTTAGGGGGCAAAAACAGCAAGCACATCTATGTAATGAACGATGGTGTGAATAATGTTCCGCTCTCCGAAACAATGATAGAAAAGGACTTGGGTGTCAAGGTGGACAACAAACTGACATTCAGCGACCACATCCAGGAAGCCGCCAACAGAGCTAATGGAATACTGGCTATCATTCGAAGATCGTACACATACCTAGACGAGGATGTTGTACGCAGACTGTACACATCCCTTGCACGTCCACTTTTGGAATATGGAAATGTTGTGTGGTCACCACTCTACAGGAAGGATGCTGAGTCAATTGAGAGGATCCAAAGAAGGGCAACGAAGCTTGTACATGGATTCGATGCAATACCCTATGAACAACGTATGCGTCATTTGAAGATCCCAAGCATGTACTACAGACGGGCCCGGGGGGATATGATTGAAGTATTCAAATATCTCCATGGTATCTACAAGACAGGCGGCCCCCTTATCAGAGACTCCAACACCAGGACCAGAGGGCACTCCCTGAAGCTGAGGAAGCGGTACTCCAGACTGGACCTGCGACACAACTTTTTCGGCTTTAGGGTGGTTGACCTGTGGAATGACCTGCCGGAGAGTGTCATAGCAGCGGAGTCGGTGAACTGCTTCAAGTCCCGACTGGATGCATACTGGTCAAGCATTACATATATCTTGGAGCCAGTGACAGTTGCTGCGATTGACCACATCTGGGGAACTGTCTCCATTTCAATTAATTAAGAGCGGCTAACAGGTCCAAGGCCTATTATAGCTGTATCCTATTGATTGATTGATTGAACAACTCTTCACCGACCTGTTCAGTCCCAACTCTGGCTGGGCTATCTGTCATCTTGATGAGGTCTTGAACATCATACGTATCACCGTCTCTGACCTCCGTCTCGGACACCGCCACTATTGTGGTTGTATCATCAACGACAGCCCCGTGTCGACTGTCTTCTAAAAAACCTTTGACTGCGTGTTAGTATCTGCTGCGGGGTCTTTTGCACGTAATTTAGATTGACAGTCCGCCTCTTTATCCACACGTTTCCTTTTCAACTTGTACGCGCAGTATGAGCAGATATGTAGATACTTATTATCGCCCTCTCCATGATCATCAACATGTCCACAGGACCGGCCCCTATTCCATATTATACACGGGCGGCCATTTAACTCCCTGTTATAATCACCCGACGTACTATCACGTGCTGGTTTTGCAACTACTTTTGGCACACGCTGACCCAGTCCGCAGACATCCCGACGTACATCAATGATCTTAGCTTCGTCGTCCCACTCGTCTGGTAATCTCTTATCTGCTATCATATTAAATATTTTTTCGCTATATTCGAGGCAAGTTTGCCAGGTATAACTGTGTGCCAACTCCAAGATCGAATCTATTTGATTTTCCAGCTTCGGAACCCAGGCGTCAGGTACGTCACCCCGCTTGATCATGCGCCTTATCGCCGACAAGTATTCAAACCATTTTGAGTCACCTAATCCGACTTTACCTTTCTTTTCATCGCGAATGACGTACTTGTGCGGCAATAATTTTACAACTTTTCCTCTCTTTGCTTTCTTTCCCACCAACCGGATTAGCTCCGTCATCATCCAGTCATCAGTATCAGAGTCACTATTTACTGTCCCCTTGGTATGCGCACGCTTTCTGCTACAATTACAGTCATGCGACGGCTTGGTGGCGTGCAGAACGCACGATGCAATACTAGTATTTAGAGAAATGGCATTACCTGACCCAGTGTCCTTGTCATCAGCACTACCGCAGCCCACGCACGACCTAGCCGGACGAACTTTCCGTTTTTTGGTCGTGCGGACTACTGTTACTCCATCAACCTCTGTGATGTCATCCGATAACATTTCTGTCCCGCCCGCTTGTTGCGCTGAACATGGCGACACCGACACATTATTTAACTCCAGGCTCGCTATACGATCTAAAAGCGGTTGCTGCGCCGAAGATAATTTCACGTCGAGCAAGCGGGATATATCCTCCACTGTCATTGCTTTTTGGCACCCCGCCATATCATTCGGCGGAGTCGATGATCGTAGATTATCCATGTGTAACCGCCCCGATGAAGGAGGGCAGCCTACGGACCGCCTGCTGCTTGATGCACCCGAACGTCCTGGGAATTCCATTGACTCAAGCAGCGCTCTCGAGTATCTCCCCACTTCAGACCGAACTCTAGGCATATTGATTGCCACTACTTCCGAAATACTTGAAATTTTGGTGACTGTGAGCTCCTTCAAACTGAACCGTAGTGGAAGATAGTCAGACAGCAACTGGATTATTCTTTGAATCTCCTACAGGAAGTTAACTTGGATCCTAGCAACGCATCCTATCGATGGTAACTATAGTGTTCATAATATCTGGCCCGTAGTCAGGGTTTTGAATTACGCATGTTATCGGCAACATGTACAATGCACTGGTTATTCTGTATATGCTGTCCCAAATCATTAGCTAATACACCAGTATCTAAGTTGGATATATAGGATAAAATGTAAGTAGTTGTTTTAATTTTACCAAAATTATATTTCAATGGACCATGCAACTTTAAGTTGGTCCCAGGGTCGCACCAAAAGTTTCAGATTGCACTTCCGTAATGTGCTGCCCCCGTGTGTTTGCAATAAGAACCAATCTACAGACTCACCCACCCCTTGTGACAATCTGGAGAACTACAGGGAATAATTTCCGGCAACTAAAGGCGAATCCGCGATAAATAATAGTCCTCCAAAATAAAGCAATCGTTGAAAGTAATATGATGCAGTGTTATATTTAATAGTTTGTCACTTTAAATATATTTATACCATATTAGATTATTGATAAATCCGTGTTATATGCAGCTATCTTCTCACGGAACCAAATGTAGTTCCCCAAACAAAGTAATTGTGCTGTATTCATACACCGGCACGCCATTGCAGCTGAACGGAGCTGTGTCAACTTGTTCTGTTATCATTTAGACGGGTCTCGCCTGTCGCTGAAAATGTAAATTGAACATGGAGCCATGGAACAATTGGGGGATGATCCACCGGAATATCTGATCAGGTTTAGCTCTGAACTAGACTTGTTCAATTCTCCGATTCCACAGGTTTGCTGGGCACCTTGGGTACAACATTGTGGTGACTTGCATCGGGCGCTGACTCCGATGAGACCGGAGGATCGAGTCGGCGCAATCACAACAGAGCGCGGCGTTACTACCCCAGAGCACACAGGAGTGCGCACAGATTTAAGCGACAATACAACCCGAAAGATGCAGCGACAGGATCAGTCCACCCGATACACACCACAGACTATTTATAATCCAGGCTACACAAATATGGAACACACAGGTACGACAGTTGCCACGGATCACAAGCCGCCTATCCCAGGGGTGGGGACGGGTTCTGGGGGCTCAAGTCCCGCTGGGGGAGGATTGCCGCCTGCCGGGAGATTCCCAGTGAGCTCGGCGGCCTACTCTCCACAACAGGCGGGCGTGGACATGCATCATGGAGCCCTACATGGCTCCCGAGGAATGCATGGATCTCCGACACGCACGGTAACATCTCCCTCACGGGGTCAGGTGCTTCAAGGAACGCAGTTAAATATGATGAACTCGCCGAGTACAGGCAGCATGTCGCCTTCTAACGCTCGGCCCAATCAGTCAGGGAACGGGCAAGATGTTGGCTCTGTGCCAGCGCCTAAGCCGGGACCACAGCTAATCCCAAAGGGAGAATCTAACTATTCCAGTCCACGCTCCAGTATAGGTAGCTACGATTCCAAAGGTTCCAGTCCCAGAACCAGTCTTGTCAACTACCCCGCCCCTCCCCCTCCCCCTTACGATTTCCAACGTTACGGCAGTCCACTGCCATCAAACCTGGCAAGCCCTCGCTCCAGTGTGAGCGCAAACTCTTTGGACTCGAAGCACTCGAGTCCACGGGCGAGCATAACTGGCATCTCGAATGCCCTGCTCTACGACAAGCTTCCCAGCCCGAGGGGCAGCGTCGCTAACGATAAATACTGGAACCAAAACGACCAGCAGCACCATATGATAAACAATTACTCGGACAGTAGTCACCACCTGCCGGCAAGGCAGGCTGGGATGAGGTCGACCCCCATGTCTTTTTTGGATCGGTACAACGAGCCCGCCCCGCCTCCTCCCTACCACGACGCCAGGATGAAGGGAGCCTCGCCACAGGTGTCTCCATCCCACGCGGTAAACAACTATCACAACCTGATCTCTAGCCCGGCCATGGCTCGGAGCAGCTCGGCGGGCAGTGGGCTGGGTGGCGGTGTAGGTAGCAGCAGCTCCCGGCCGCCCACCGGCAACAGTGTCCAACCCCAGGGCATGTCAAACCAGCACCGGTCCAGCCCCCAACCGGCCTCCCCGTGCCCCAGCCCGGCACACCAACATCAACACCAGCACCAGCAGGCCGCGAAGGGTGGCGTCACAAACCAGATCACAAACCGCCTTCCAGGCCTCCACTACGACGTGGTCAAGAAGGGTGCCCAGGATAACGAGGCTGAACGGAAGGTGGCGGCGTTGACCCGGCAGCTGGAGACGGAGCTGGGCATGACGGGCGGGTCGCCCTCGGGCCCTCGGAAGGGCCTGCTGGATACGATCCCCACCAAGCCGCCGCCGCCCTACCACGGCCCCCACAACACGGAGGCCTTCTCCACCTCGTACAACCCACCCAGCTACTCGACGCCAAAGACACCGGCCGACCAGCGGTCGACGCCGTCGTCCCTTTCGAGCACGCCGTCCTCCTCCAGGCTTAACCTGTCTAAGAATGTCAAGTCGCCGCTTCCCTACCAGGTGACCCCGCCCCAGCCGGTCGGCCCTACGGAGGCCGAGAGGAAGATCGAGGCGCTCACTGCCGAGCTGGAGAACCAGTTCGAACAGCAGCCACAGGGCGAATATTTCGGTAAGAGAAACACACTACGCCATTAAATATTTATTTTAAAGCAAATATTAAAAATAAAAGTATTTCTTTTGTTTAACTTGTCTGTTTTTTAATTTTAAGAATTAAAAAGAATTGGTGCGGGACCGTATCTAGTGGGGGAAGGGAAAAGCTGTCCCCCAAATAAAACACCCCTCACTATGTACCCCCCCGCCCCCCGCCCCCCACCCTGAAGTAGCTCTAGGGTTCTGAGTTCTGGGGAGCATGTCCATCATCCTATCGATCCTGTTCAGTGGACCCATTTTCAGTTTGGGCTATTTTCCCTTCCAACCAGTGGTCCACTACGTGTTCATCAATGGTTGTGGTATGTATTGTCCTGTCTGTAGGAAAGTCCATATAAAAGACCACTTGATGCTTATCGGAAAGAGTAGCCTTTATCTCAACATCAGGTATCCTCCAAAGAAATATATGAAAATTAGTGTGCTCTAGAGGCATCATTAAATATAACAAGCTTTTCTTTGAAGCCTGTTCTGAAGGATCCTCTAGATTTAAGAGAATGTCCTTGGAGCGGGGCATCCCCCCAGATGCCCCTAGTGCCTTGCGCCTTCGGCACACGTCCGTCCCAAGAATTTATCTGCCCCAAACCCAAATAAAAATTCCTAGCTACGGCTATTTTGTGTGTATGCAAGTTTAAAGTAAAATTTTATAAAGATACTAGCATGCACTAAGATATTGCCGATATGGTGTTTAAAGCCTGAGATACGCTGTGCATTGTAACCGAGGCGTTGCAAAGATTGACGCACCTTCCAGGGGGACTCCATATTTGGCCAATAAAGCTTTTATTAACTGACTTTAGCTTCAAATTTGAACAGGTTATTTGAGCTGGAACCCGGTGGTTTGGGATTGGTCTGCCCAACACATTAGACGCTATAATTAGTGGTACTGTGATGTCACATAGGGATGAGGAGACTTTTTTCTTGGAAGATTTATACTGCCTATCATGGATAAGTCTGAATAGACTTGTTTTCACCATTAGACAGTTTGTCGATAGAAATCCCAAGCCTACACCTTTACCGACCCAAGGGATTTTTAACCTCCCACACCACATAGATATGGCATGAGAGCAACTGGCCTTTGATGACGCTGTAAGTAGGTACCGGCAGCGAAATTTAAAAATATCCATAGGGTGCAATATTTATATTCCATCCTGTAGACGTTGAAATTACAAGCCTAAATCCAAAAACAGTTAGGTTATAAATGTTATTGTTCTTGAGATAATAATTCTTTAAGATTAAATATATAAAATGTATTAATTTTGATTTAAAGGTGGAACTTTGACCAAATTTAATAACAAGTCAAATGATGTGAGGGGAGTTCTGCTAACCAATGTCCATTCTACATATATATATAAAGGAATTTAAATTGTCAATTACGAAATCAATTAAGTCAACCAGAATTTTGAGAAGACAATGTCAAAAAGTGTAATTCGTAACAAAAAAAGCATTCTGAATTGGGTAAATAGTCATTTTCCAATTGTGGTATTTTCTTTGAAAACTGCAACAAGAGTGAATAAATGATAAATAGTTCACATATTCATAACAGTGTAATAGCCTATTTTTTTCCAGACCTCTAGCTGCAGAGAATCAAAAGATATTTGCATCCTAAAATGTCATAAAGTGTAATTGTTTGCATGTAAACAGCATCTATAAGTGAATTTTGTTCAACAATTCAATCTTTGAAAGCTCATTGCAGCAAAACAACCTTTTGAAACATATATTCCTCATATTTGGCATAGTATTACAATAACCAATCACTGAGACTAATAGATATGATTGATATCAATATTATATCCCAATATATGGAAAGTATTGAATTCTGATCGTACAAATTTTCGGAAAACCAAATATATCAATTTGATGAATTTTTAAATGCTCATTGTACCATAACCAATTGGTTAAACTTCCTATAAATTGACGATGCACACCATCCGGACGTAATACACATTATCCTATTAATATTCTGTCTAAAAATACAAAAAGTGCATTTTGATTGTGCATACAAAAGAAAAGTGTACAAAACAAAAAATATAAATTTGTTCAGCAAGCTCACTGTGGCTCATCCAGAAGATGGATCTTCTTGAAATTTTGCACACATAGCATATGGAACTAATGCATATTAGCTATAACAATAATTTTGCGAAAAATATCAAAAGCTGTATCTTGATTGCAAATACAAATTTAAAGTGTCTGAAACCAAAAATAATGATTTAAATAAATCTTTAAATATTCACTGTGGCTATAGCAATGGTTGGATCTTACCCAAATTTGGCCCAATATTAGATTATATATTCCGTAATATATCGCAATAGACATCAATGTCATATACATGTTTCTACATGGGTGTTACCATTGTGAAACTAGTGTGGTCAGCAAATGTCCAAACAAGTTGGTGTCAATATTCTGTCTGTGGCTCCTTGCACTAACTAGCACTATAGTAAGATTGGTATCATAGGAAAGGGAATCAAATTGCCTATCTGTCCATACCAAATCTTATTAGGTTTTAAATACTTTTTAATTCAGTAGATGGGTTTTAAACTGTCAAAATATTTTAAATTGCAAAATTTGACCTGATTGATCTTTTTGACCTAGGGCAAACCATACATGGATAGAAAGGTGAGGTCACTGCGCATCTTCTGGTACCATCCCTGACTTTCTACGATGTAGTGCAAGGAAGCGCGAGCCCATTAAAGAGACCCTGTTTTCAGAATATTACCTAAATACACTACTTTTACAAATGGATTTTACTTAAGTGCAAACTTCCTATTTATTCAATCAAACAACACCATCTGGTAGAACGAATGTTGATCTTCTAGGATATGCAATCTCATCAAAATCAAATACATAGATAAATAGTTACAAGCATGTGAATATTGATGAAAAAAGCACCACTCCTGGACTTTTAATGGGCGCTGCCGGTACCTACTGTAAGTTATACACAGTGGTGGAAATGCAAATTGGCAGAGGTGGGGGAAGACCGACCTAGAAAAAGTCAGGGACTCTAACCACCCCACCTCAGAGAACCCCACAATTACAGATGTGATTAGGGTTACTCAACAACTTCAAATCTAGTGATAATAAGGTTATGTATGTGATAAGGGATACTAAAAAAGTTCTAATTTAGTGATAATAGGGTTTGCACTACTTTCCAATGCTATAATATGCTTTCTAATGGCCCTGTCACATTACGACGCATCTCACCAGTGTGCCGCCAACGCGTAAAATCACTTTTTTGCGTCGAACCTTTCGGCATGGGGGGGGGCAAAGTTGGACGTATACATAGCGTATGGCTAACGTACCTCCCGACGAAAAATGCTCGAATTACACTCACGGTACGTTCACAGAACGCTGATGAACGGTATATACGTTATTCGATCGCCAGAACTACGCGTCATACATTACATACGTCAAGACATGCTGGAGAAACGTTAAAAGTATGTTAGGCGCACATTATCCATACGTTGTCAGTATGCGGCCTGTACGTTCCCACTGCCTTTAAATTAGGTAAACGTAGTGAGCAGCGCTTGACTCATGTACGTCTAACATACATCGATGTACGCCTAAGGCATACATAACGTACGACGGATGTAAAATCCACACGCCGTACGTCAAAAGTTTTGTGCATGCAAAACTTCGCCGCCGTATCTAGACAAATGTCGATGTACATTGACATATGCCAACGCACGCCTAATGCATAGTGACGTATCCTGACGTAGTGGCCAAAAATCACATACGTTGACGTACATTTGCGCGATGCGTTGTAATGTGACAGCACCATTACTAACTTCTTAGTATGTATGTCTCCGAGGATAGTCATTATGGCTGGTTGACACTGCCAGTAATACAATGTTCACTAATAGTAATAATACTAATACTGATAGTATTACTGATGCCTAATGGATGATTACTAATACTGTCAGTATAGGAATAGCCATAGCTTGACCAGTGTTAGTAATAGCCATAGCTTGACCAGTGTTTGTAATACCACTGGCCCACTGTGATACCTAGTAATGACCATAGCTTGACCAGACACCTCGACGATAGGTTGTTTTAAGTTCTACAAATTATGACTAGGCATATATAATCATAAATATGAATAAGTAAAGTTGTTTTGGTAATGTTACAGCCTCTTCAGTTTCAACTTCTAGCCACAGATCGTGTTTGGTGGTCTAGATACATTTGTCTTTCTACTTTGTCTATGCTTAAAGCTGCATAGTCCGATGAAATATCAAATTTTCAAAACCAAACCAATTATCTAGATTTGATTTTACATATCTAACTTAGCTACTGATGCTCTTATTAAGCATTTATTTCTGCGTAGAAGGCAATGCTGAGTCAATTAACAGAACCTGTTACTGCAGAAGTCTATGGTGTCAGAGTTTTGGCAGGCATGCCAAAACTAATTTTCCATGTTTGCACTCAAGATATCTCAAAAGTACCATTTAAAATAGAAGTAACTTTGAACTAATGTAAAGTAGATACTACTGATCGATCTAATATATTTATCTCAGAAAAAATACACAAATTCAAAACCATCGGACTATGCAACTTTAAATAAAATACAAATTCGTTATGACTCAATGGAGTTAAACATAAAGCGTGCATTTGACATTCTCGTTAAATGGATGGCATTTATGCATATGGAGACATTCCTACTCATTAAAATGCCGCCGTGTCGGAATTTGTGTCTTTTACAACTGACTAGTGCGCTTCAATAGTTGTTAAGTCTCGTCCTGAGTAATATGCAGACCCTGCATACATGTGTTCAGGCCAGTTTTCAAAGTTTGTATTCTCCTTACCTTCAGGACTACTATAGTATAGAAGGGCCATACACATGATCTAGTGGGAGAACACTAACATTGCCCCCCCCCCCCCCCCTCCTATTAGTGTACTTACCGTTACGGTAAGACCAGCTGGGATGGCCGAATGAGTTAGAGCGTGCGTCTCCAGTGCTGGTAGATCGTCGGGTCGTGGGTTCAAACCCTTGTCGAGTCAAACCAATGACTTAAAAATTGATACTTGTCGCTTCCTAGCCAGGCGCTCAGCATTAATAGGATAGGGCAAGGACTGGTTGGCTCAATGTCAGGATAATGTGACTGAGTGGGATATCAGGTCATGGTGCCGACGGCCTGGTTCCCCAGTGGGACAGCACTATAAAGTCGCCATGAGTGTGCACTGTCACAAGTCAGTACCCGTCCTGATATGACTGTTGATGTTGCTAGGACGTAAAACAACAACAAACAAACATCCTACACATGGTATTATTTTTAAATAGGGAAAACAATGTATTTATAACGCGCTGACGTGAATTAGCGCATGCCTTGCAGGCGTTAAAAATGCAATAAATTATCATTGGTATAGTTCATTACCATAGCATTGGGCATTTCCCCATATGAATATGTAGTAGACTGTAGAGCCAGACCGACCGTGACTGAGTTGGTATGGCGGGCAGTTAGCTATTGAACCGAAGGTCCCTGGTTCGACTCCGCACTAATTTATGGCGGGATTAACAAACACACTGCAGTCTTTTATTGACGACTGGTCAATAACGGTCGAAATCCATTCAACTGGTGAACTCACGTATGCATGCCTGTATGTATGTATAATACATATATATATTTTACCTCGGTATACAGCCTCAGGCTAGGGAGAGGTAAGCACATCCGGTCCAGCAATTAGCATAAAAAACTCACGACCGGAGGACGCTCGTGAGTTGCTCCAGTTGGATTTATCTACAAAAAGCTTATAACTGTAAGTAATCGTGATTATTTTGGTTAAGCTTGTTTATGATGCACTATCGCATCTAGATTGGAAAGTTCAGAACTTTCGTACGTCCAGTTTGGACAAGATTAGCATTTAAAAAATTGAATCGGATAGAACAAAGGATTCGTTTGTCTTGGTTCTGTGGTTCGATTAAACCCGCTTTGTACGGGTAGAGATGTTGACACCGTCACATCTCCTGTGGAGATTCCTTCGGACCCTAATAGAGGGTGTTGTTGGGGATGATCCTGGGTTTCTTTTATAGACTCCCCTTTTGATGAGGCGTTTCTCCGAGTTTCGTAGCATTTTCTCTCACTTGCTGGCGCAGTAGCCGCGGGAGAGAGAAGTGTACGCGACAGAGAGATGGGAGGTTCTAGAAGCCTACCCCACGTATGGTTGGTTTCGATACCCAAAAAACCTACGGAAAACTTAGCTTACCACGCCTGTATTGAGAACGGTGTAAATACGTTACTCTTTACCAATAAGATCCTCAACCCAGGTTCCCTGGCGTCACTTTGGTGTTCAGTTGAGTTGATTCCGGTTACTAAGTTTCCTTTTTTGGTTACAGACTACCGATGGCTACGAAGCGAAACAAACCGCCGCCCGCCGCTGCGGAGGGACGCGTGCCTACCGGCTACGATACGTCACCGGATCGGACAGCTCCGCCGTTCCCACTACAGGGGGCACATGTGCTCTCAGATAGAGAGAGTGAGGATGACGAGGTGTTCCCAGGCGATTTGACCTTACAGGTCAATAGGCTAGTGGAGCAAAAGATGAAGGAGCTCCACAGCAAGGACCAACAATTCCCGCCAGCTGACTCAGACTGGCAGGATGTCTCTGATTTCGAAGTGACGGATTCGGCACCTGAGCCCCGGCGCCCTAAGGCCAAAAAGCGGAAACGACCGGCTAGCTCCTCTGGTGATGATTACACCAAAGCCACCAAGGGCAAGAAAGTGAAGAAGCCAAAGAAGAAAAGTAAGAAGAAGAAGAAGAAAGATTCTTCGTCCGATTCATCGTCCGACTCGTCAACTACTGAGTCGGACTCAGACACGGAAAGGGCTGGCCTTTATGCCAACCTGGGAGGCAAGATTCGGAAGCGCTGCCCGATCCAAAAGGGAAAGAAAGTCAGAACAACGACTATGATGCGCGAGACTATAAAGGGCCATTTTAACACCTTTAAGCCAGCTGAGGTGATCAACAAAATCACTGAGCAAATTTCCGGGATAAAAGGTATCCCGGATAGTGTAGTGAAAGAGATGGACGCTGGGATCCATCTGAATGAGGAGAAGAAGCGCTTCGAGACTGCTCTGTTTACCGTTCACAAAGCGGTCTTAGGGGTCCTCGCCTCAGTTGTTCCGGTAGCTAACCGGATGCAAACTGAGAACAAGTTCTCCTCACTGGCCAGAGGCATGGATAAGGGCGTGGCCCTCCTCACAGCTGCCAGTAACTTCTTGAGCTACCGTAGATACGAAAACGTGTTCAAAGCGGTCACCACACAAGCTAGGAAGGAAGTAGCCAGATCTAAGAAGGTCTAAGAAGGTCATGGACAACGATGGCAAGGAGTATACTCTCTTTTTGCCGCCCAAACCCATCAAGGGCAAACCTTTGGATAAAGGGAAAATGTTTGGTGGCCAACTTCCATACCTCTTCAAGGAGGTCGAGACGGAAGCCAAGAGTGGTCGTAACCTTGAGTCGGCCAAGAAAGCCGACTCGTCAAGATTTCGTCGCCCCCGAGGGGATTTTCGTCCTCGCCGAGGAGGCAGAGCTGGCAGGTCCGGCCCGTCCTACGGCTTTCAGCCCAGAGGCAGAGGTCGGGGAGACAGGCAAGGTTGGAACGACGGTAAGCGCCCGTTCAGGAAGGAGTTTGCCCCGAAACAATCCTTCCCACGCCCAGGCAACAAATAGACATTGCTACACAAACCCAACTTCCTAAGTTGGTGGCGGAATCTACACAAACAGATGTAAGCGAATTTTGTGCGGGGAACATATTTAATTGTATTTCTTCTTGGTACGAAATCACTACTGACGTTAACATTTTTGATATTGTTACCGGTGTTAAGATTCCATTTACTGAAATCCCGTTACAACAACGGGTACCTTTCCCATATAGATTTAATGACTTGGAGAAACAAGCATTATCAGAACAAGTTGCACTTTTTGAATCTAAAGGTATCATTGAAGAGGTGCTTCACACCCCAGGAGAATTTATCTCTAATATATTTTCAAGGCCAAAGCCTAATGGCGATATTCGCATGATTTTAGATTTAACTAAGTTGAACGTACTTGTAGAATATCAACATTTCAAAATGTTTTCCCTGGACACTGCCAGAGACTTGGTTACAGAGAATGCTTGGATGGCTAGTGTTGATTTACAAGATGCATATTATACTGTCCCGATATTTGAAGGACACCGCAAATTCCTAAGATTTATTTGGGAAGATAGACTATTTCAATTTACATGTATGCCAAATGGCTTAGCATGCGCTCCACGCTTGTTTACTAAATTATTGAAACCGGTTTTTTCGGTCATGGCAAATAAGGGTCATACTATGTTCCCTTACATTGATGATTCTTTCATTGTTTCACAATCATTTGATGAGTGTCAACACGCTGTTGACGATTTATGTTCCCTTCTGACAACGTTAGGTTTTTTATTTGAATCATAACAAGTCAGTTTTTGTCCCCACAACTGAACTTAAATGTTTAGGCTTTATTATTAACACACGCTGTATGACTGTTTCACTCCCCGATAACAAGCTGACTAAGTTTCACGATACGGCGTCTCACTTGGTCGCCTTAAGTAGGCCAAAGATAAGACAGGTCGCGGTGCTAGTTGGCATACTTATTGCTTACGCCCCGGCTATTCTATTTGGTAAAGCCCACATAAAATCTTTAGAAATAGATAAGAACTTAGGGTTGGCTCGTACTAAAGGCAATTTTGAAAGGAAAATGTTTATTTCAGAAGATGGAATGAAAGACATTAACTGGTGGTTTAATAATATTCAAAATTCCCCCAATCCTATACGGATGAATGAACCCAATACAGTAGTGACTACTGATGCTTCATTAGAAGGTTGGGGGGCACATTGCGATTCCATAGCAACAGGGGGACGTTGGTTGAAAGAAGAAAATGCAGATCACATTAATGTTTAGAGCTACGAGCTATTTATTTAGGCCTTGCTAGTTTAGTTAAGGTACCACGTAAACACATCCGTATTTTAACGGATAATACAACGGCAATGGCATATGTACGAAACATGGGTGGGACAAAGTCCAGGCCATGTAATGCGATGGCTAGAAAAATTTGGGAATGGGCCCAAATGAATAAAGTTTGGCTAACAGTAGCATATATTCCCGGAACGCAAAATACCTTAGCAGATCATAAAAGTCGACATTTTCATGACCATTTGGAATGGTCCCTTAATCCAGACATTTTCACCACAGTGTGGCAAAAGTGGGGCCAACCTGAAGTTGACTTGTTTGCTTCACGAAACAATTGTAAAATTGACAAATATGTGTCATGGCATCCAGAACCTGATGCCTGGCATATAGATGCTTTTTCTATCACATGGGAGAATAAATTTTATTATATCTTCCCCCCATTCAGCCTGATCAGCCGGGTAAGCCGAAAGATAAAGATGGACAAAGCACACGCAATATTAATCGTTCCCACCTGGGACACGCAACCTTGGCTACCGGGCATACAGGCAGCCGCCAAAGATTGCCTCCGATTCCGAAGATCACCAGGCAATCTGACACACCAAGGCCCTCTAAAACAAAGAGGGGACGTGTCCACAACACCGTTGTTGGCATTCCTTTTTTAAATAAATATTTAGAACAATTTGGTTTAAATAAAATTACACAACAAAGACTTGTCGCAGATGCTTGGCGTAAAGGTACAGTTAAAATGTATACCACATATTTGAAAAAGTGGGGTGTTTATTGTTTAATTAACAAAGTCAAACCCATGAATCCTACTATTTCCCAAGTTGGTAAATTTCTCCGAGGGTTAGAGGACGAAGGCTTAGGGTTTGGATCTATTAATGCTGCTCGCTGTACTTTATCCGTCATCCTTCCACGGATAAATAATGAGACATTTGTGAAACACCATGTTATTCATTGGATTGTAAGATCGATTTATCAACGAAACCCACCCAAACCGAAGTACAGTCGCTTCTGGGATGTTTCGGTAGTGTTTGATTTGCTAAGACAGTGGCCTCATAATAGGCTTTTAGATCTCAAACAATTAGGGCTTAAGGTAGCGTTGCTCTTATTATTAGTAACAGGACATAAGGGACAAACTATTGTTGCCCTATCACTAGATGGCCTAGAGATAGATAGAAATGAGGCCACATTTGATTTGTCAAAGCTGTTAAAATCTAACAGATTAGGTGACCCTTTGTCTACTATTAGTGTAAGTAGTTTCAAAGAAGACCCAAAACTTTGTGTTGTTTCAGCCATTAGGGCCTATATATCCAAGACCAAGGACTTGAGAACTTCAAGACAGTTGTTAGTGAGCTTTATTAAGCCACACAAGGGCATTTCGCGAGATACTCTAGCGAGATGGACAATTAGTATGTTGAAATTGGCAGGCGTTGACACGGACAAATATGCCTCACACTCAACAAGAGGTGCTATGGCGTCTAAGGCGCGACTGCTTGGCATCTCTGTCAAGCGGATCCTGGCCCATGCAGGATGGAAAACAGCACGATCGTTTGCTACCCACTACAACAAACGATTGGAAAAGTCAAGCACACTAGCCCGACAGCTGCTACAAGACTAGATCGGCATTAGGTGAGAATACACTTCGATTTCACCAAAAATGTTATTTTGCTGATTGATGATAATGTATGTTTAACAATTATTATTGACTTGTGACATAGGAATACAGGATAAATGAGATTACGTAAACCTCTCCCTAGCCTGAGGCTAGCCTGAGGCTGTATACCGAGGTAAAATAGATTAGTTAGACGAATCTTACCTGGGTATAGATGATGGATAACTGTTGTTTTACCGAGGTATAAGCCTCGGATAGACGTGGGCTAGGGCCCTCCAGCCACACCCTTCCACGTCTATTCGTTTGCTTATACCAAGGAAACTTCGCAGTTTAGTACCATTGTCACCATTGATGTATTTTTTGATTATTTGTTTCATTTATCCTGATTAAGTAGGTAAAGATTGCTGGACCGGATGTGCTTACCTCTCCCTAGCCCACGTCTATCCGAGGCTTATACCTCGGTAAAACAACAGTTATCCATCATCTATACCCAGGTAAGATTCGTCTAACTAATCTATATATATGTATACATAAGTATTCATACATACGTATGTATACATGTATGAACACATACACACTGTGTCTGATAGCAAATTCCATAAAAGTCAAAGCAATATCGTGGGTCAACGATGATTATTAAGCAGTAACCACTAAATGTGCAGGGTGTTCATACATACGTACATACATACATACTTACATACATACATACATACATACATACATACATATGTCATGGGGGTGATGAAAATGGGAAATATTGCGCCTAGAGCGGGCCTCGAACCAACATCTCTTTGCATTCCGGGCCAGTGTGCTAACCATTACACCACCTAGACTCCCTGATATCAACACACTACCCACGCCTACCTGTCTATGTGGCTACTTGCCTGAGAGGTCAGTGCAGACCACTACACATACATACATACATAAATACATACATACATACATACGTACGTATGTACATACATACATACATGCATGCATGCATACATACATACATGCATGCATATACATACATACATACATACATACGTACGTACGTACGTACATACATACATACATACATACATACATACATACATACATACATACATACATACATACATACTCATTACCACAGTTGTTGGTGATAATTATATACGCTGATTTTTCTTGTTAGTTCATCGGTATGTATAGCATATCAATTTACTCTGCGCGGTCTTCGGGCCATAGGCTAGATCAGCGATAATTAGCAATATACAAAGAATATTAATGGGTTTATAGGTTGTGTTGTCGTTGTTTCGTTTACTAATGTGGCCTACTTGTTGTTATTCGCGCAGTATTTAAAAAATATTTTATCACACCACTGTGCTGACATTATTGTGTCCCCAACACCACCAAATACTCCCCCCATTTCAACATGAACCAGGCCCGGCCAGAGACCATGGAGTTGACCGAGTGTGGCCCAGTGCAAATTAAGAATTTACCGATTGTCTGTCTGTCTTGTCTGTCTGTCTGTCTGTTCACCCCAATGTGTACAATTAAGATGAATAGCTGTGAATTGTAACAATGTTATTATTGGGTGTGGGCGGGGGAGCTGGACTTTTGATGTTTTAACCCTTTGGGGCCGTGAACGCGCGTCGGTTTCACCTGCTTACAGTCCTGGTCCGCTGGAATGTATCTGAAATCGGGTAACACTGTATTTGTTATATATATATATATATGATCTACAAATTATCAGAAAAACATATCTAGAAAAGCAATTCAACTACAGGCACGCCAGGGCTGTAAGCATGTATCGTTCTGCTTAATGGGTTTCAAAGGGTTAATTTTTTTAGGTCACCCCCCACCCCACCCCCCTGCAACACACACTCCCTCACTTTTGTTGTTGTTGATAACAATGATATACGTAATAACTTACTAACACTAACACTAAACAGGCTATTACTATGGCAGAAGAGGATTAAATATAAATGTCATCAGCTGTTATTTGTTATCAATGCAGCCTACCTCTAAGTTCAATTAAGAAATTGAGTTGATAATGTGAATTTCTTTTAAGTTCCAGTAGCTTTAATTTTACAACAACACATTTAGAATGCAGGACGTAGCCTAAAGCCAATCGCTGTGTATGTTTACATTTTTACGACACGCACAACCAAAATTTACGACCTTTCTAAATACCACCACTGGTACATGGCGAAACACAATGGTGAATGAGACAATGATATATAGCATAGTTACTATCTCCTGAGTAACTAGTTCTAGAGTCGTAGAGAGGAGGGGTAATATTGGGAAATTACACATTTATTTGTCTTGCATAGTAACTATGGAAATTTGTTTAAATAAGGTGAGCTATTTTTTTATAGTAAGATATGTGAATGATGAATTAAATATATAATAACTAATAGGTTTACTACTTATTTAAATGCCACCTTTGTAATCTGAGGGAAAGCAATGGAAATGTATAATATATTTACTACCTCTCATATAGCTAGTTTCTGAGGGGGTGGGCGATGGGTAATATTCTACAATTATATATTTATCTAGCCTGCATAATAGCTATGGAAACTATTAATAGACTACATCATGGTTCTGAGTGTGCATGCGCTGAAAACGGTGTTGGGAGCAAAGCAAAGGCGTACAACCATTGAGTTTGCTGATACGCGTAGGCCAAAACTGCAATTTTATTCAAAATTAATAGAAATACATAACAATTTGGCACAAACATGGACGGAAGGATGCAATATAATAATATAATGAATATGTTTAAGACACAACTCTCCATAATTAAGCATTTTGAGGTAAGAAACATAAAATTTCAGTCACTTTACAGGCTGATGTTTACATCACCATTGATTAGCCAGAAGTAATTCTTGTTCTAAATATTAAAATGTCAAATGTGTCAACAAAAACTTGTTTCAAAGAAATATATAACCAATATCTAATTAACCCTACTCATTTTCTATTTCTACATATATCATTAACCATAGGATATAAATAAAAACATGAATAAAATAAGTAAAACTGACTCTGGCTATGACTCTAACACTAGTCTGAGTGCCTAGATTTGTCTAAATCTCAATGCACATGGCATAAGATGTGCTAATTATATTGATGTAAATGCAATGCTGGATAAAAGATTAATATCTTAATTTATTATATATATTTTTTTAGTTGGTATTCTATGTTTCAAACAAGACCTGAGATGAGCTGAAACTAGCACATTTCATAGCTGCACCCAGTGTAGCATGTGCTTCTCGCGGGTTTGTTTTACTCTGATGCATCCCACAATGCACCACGCCGCTGGAATGGTGATGTAGTAGTCTATTAGGAAAGTGGGTTGATACCGTGAATTTATTCTAAGTTTCAGTAACTTTATAAGTTCTAAATGAAACATTCAGAGTACAATGCACACCCCCAAACCAAATGCTGTGGATGTTTACATTTTCACAACACTCTTATATATAAATAATTTATATATATATAAATAATTTAATATATATATATATATATATATATATGTATTTTACCTCAGTACTATGCCTCTGGCTACTCATAGCCCAGGGAGAAGGAAGCACATCCGGGTCCAGCAATTAGTATAATCAGCTCACATTTGTGAGCAGCTCCGGCAGTTTTTCTACATTAACTACAAAACCAACAAGGTTAGTCTCCGTCAAAATCGATACGTTGGTTCAGTTCATGTTAGCATTCGCGTACAATTAAAAAAAAAAACTTGTCATCAAGTTTTCGCTGTTTTACTGCTCAGTTTCGATCGTATTACATAAGATCATTAGGACAATGCATCCATTGTTCCGTCATTAATCAAGCCGCCCGTTGCCGAACAGAGATATGTTTGGCAGGAGCCACATACATTGCTAGGATTTATTCCTGGGTTTCGTTAAGATTACCCGATTGATTTTCTCGTTAAGGCGTACCTCCGAATCATAGTATTTTCTTCAACTTAATGGCGAAGAAAGCCACAGGTGGGAGAAGTTTATAGGTTCTTAGAGTGTGGGAGTAAGGCAGAGGCATCTCATGCACTCATTGAAGGTGCCATCATGGGTACAAAGGTCGCCCTCACCTGAACAAAGGGATTCAGATGAAGTGGGGTACGACAGTGGCCCCGGCCCAACTGACCTAGATGAACAAGTCGCTAGACTGGTTCAGCAAAAGATGGAGATGTTGCGACTAAGAAAACGAAAGTGCTGGATTCTGATGAATCAGAGTGGGAGGATCTCTCCGAAGATCAGGCCTCGTCTGACGATGAGTCAGAGGAATAAGTGGTTGTATCTGCGCGCAAACACACAAAAAGAAGGAGCCCTCTTCAGAATGGGACGAGTACACGAGGGCCCGTAAGAAGTCCATCATGAAAAAGAAAACAAAGAAAAGGAGGAAGCACAAATCCCCTTCATCCGACTCGTCTTCTACGAGCTCGGATTCAGACACTAAGCATGCAGGGAAATATGCGAGATCCTGTGCGTAGTGCAGAGGCAGAAGAAAATCCACATAAACGACACTTATGAGGAAGACTATCCAGGGGCACTTCAACACATTCAAACCGGCTGAAGTGATCATAACAATGGCAGAGAAATTCACGGGGATCAAAGGGATCCCGGAATCCGCTATTAAGGAGATGGACCCGGAAGTCAAGCTCAGTGAGGAGCGGAAGAAGTTTGAGGCGGCCTTGCATACATTGCACAAAGGGGTTCTGTTGGCCCTCGCAACGATCGCACCTATTGCCAATAAGATGGTGGCCGAGAACAAGTTCTCGTCACTGTGCGACGATATGAACGGGGGGGGGGTTGCGTGGCTAACCGCGACTAGCAATTTCCTCTCGTACAGCCGCTTTGAGAATGTGTTCAGGGCGGTCTGCACAGACACAGGCAAGGAAGTAGCCTGATCAAAGATCACAGACAATGATGGGAAGGAATATACGTTATTCCTTACCCCCAAGCCCATTAAGGGGAAACCATTGGAAAAGACAAAGATGTTCGGTGGCCAACTCCAATACTTGTTTAAGCAAGTGGAGACAAGCTCCAAGTGTGGCAAGCACATGGAGACGGATAAGAAGAAATCCACGGATGCAAATCGTAACCCCTTCAAGATGAGGAGGCAGGATTTTCAAAGCCGACGAATCGGCCAACGGGGAGGCAGCCTCGGGATGATCTTCAGCTTCCAGGCCATGGGGAAGGGGCCAATGGCAGTCGTTCGGCTGGAACGATGGGAACCGGCCCTTCAAGAGAGAGTTCAATGCCCAGAAGCCATTCCCCCGCCCGGGGAACAAGTAGAGACAGCAGCGCGGACACCAGTAAGCCATTTTCAAGCTGGTAATCTCAATAATTGTGTACCGGAATGGAATAACATAATGGATAATCTAACTATTCTTAGATTAGTTGAGGGGGTAAGAATCCCTTTGATAGAGGAACCTATTCAAAAGAATAAACCTTATCCTTAGAGATTTCATGGTTCCGAACGCGATGCGTTTGACAACCAAGTCCTAAAATGTTGTGAGAAAGGAATTATAGAACCAGCACTACATGTGGCTGGAGAATTCACATCCAATATCTTCTTGTGACCCAAACCAAATGGAGATGTAAGATTAATTTTAGATATAACATTATTTAAAAATTTGTAGAATATAAATATTTTTAAATGTTCTCCTTGGACATAGCAAAAGACTTAGTTACGCAAGGTGCCCTGTTAGCTGGTGTAGCTCTTAAAGATGCATACTACACAGTACCTATCTATAAACTAGATTGGAAATACCTCAGATTCCGTTGGAACGATGGACTTTATGAGTTCACATGCCAAATTGACTAGCTTGCGGTCCACACATTTTTACACCGTTATTTAAACCAATATTTTCCCAAATGGCTAGGGAAGGGCATATTATGTTTCCATATATTGATGATTCATTTATTGTCACACAAACACAACAGCAATGCCAGACAACAGTAGACAAATTATGTGAAGCATTTACAAAATTAGGTTTCTACATACACAAAAGTAAAACAAATAAATTAAAGTTTCTGGTTTTTTTTTATTGACACTATGGAAATGACCATTTCATTAACAGAACAAAAAGTTGATGAATTTACAACAATGGCAAATCAATTATTACAATTGAACAAACCAAAGATATGACAAGTCGCAATATTGATAGGAATTATGATAGCATATACATCAGCTATTCTTTATGCCAAGGCTCATATTAAATCGCTAGAACTAGATAAGAACTTGGCATTGGCACCCACCAAAGGAAACTTTGAGCGGCCCCAGAAGGCCAAAATGATATTATGTGGTGGCTGTCCCAAATTAACAATTCGCCCAACCCCATTAGGATGGGAGAGCCTAACACTACAGTTACAACAGATGCTTCATTAGAAGGCTGGGGGGCTCATAGAGACCAACAGGTGGTCAGTGGATGGAAGACAAGATCTCTGATCACATAAATGTATTAGAACTTAGAGCTATTTATCTAGGACTCCGTAGTCTAGTTCACCTGCCTAAAAATCATGTACAGGTTGTAACAGTCAATACGACAGCTATGGCCTGGATACGTAATATGGAGGCAACCCATGTAATTTTATGGCCAAGCTCATTTGGGAGTGGGCAGAGGAACACAAGATATGGCTAACAGTAGGTACTCCAAAGTGATTTCTATTTTCAACAGGTCAGTATTACATCTTATATATCTGTACAGATCTTTTAAATTGGATCTCAATGATATAAAAATCATTTAGATCGATTGAATAGCTGCAAAGTTATGAGTGTTTAAAGATTGATTTTTTTGCCCCGATTTGTGCACATTTCCAAATTAGCCAAATCTTGGATTTTAGGGTCCCACCTGGAAGCTATTTTGCATATGATCTGTCCAATATTAAAGAATCTCATTCTCTATAGTACAAATAAGAAGCTCAATTTTTTACAGACCATCACTGTTAGTATTCTTTCTGAAATTTCATGTCAAACTTGCTAAATTCCTTAATTTCCAGCAACCACCAATAATAAATTCAGTAAAATATAGAAAAATAGCATAACTCCCGTTCTAATTGTCCTATCACAGCAATCTTTATACCAAAATAACCAGAATCAAAAGCTCTACATGATGACATAATTTTCTAACTGATCAGAGAAAGAAAGACAACATTCAATTTTAGGCATCGCGAGCTGACAATAAAATTAAGAAAAATAGCATAACTCCCATTCTAATTGTCCGATCACTGCACTCTTTATACCAAAATAACCAGAATTAAAAGCTCTACATGATGACATCATTTTCTAACTGATCAGAGAAAGAAAGACAACATTCACTTTTAAGCATCGCGAGCTGACAATAGCCAAATTCTTGCAGCAGTCACTTCTCAGACCAAGCTTGATGCGCATGATATAAATCTCAACCAAATATTGTTCTGGTTAGGTAGAGGAAGACTTAAGCTTTCTGATGATATAATTTTCAAAACGATCCTGATCAATTTTCAAGGAGGATTAATGTCTTAATGTTTTCACTCCTTCAGTTCAATCAAATTTCCCACTCAGAAACACTCATGCTTGATATGCTAATGAAGCCTAGATTCTTCTCTATCTTTTATTGGTGGTTATTTTTAGCTCAGGTCAATGTACTCACCAAGCCATCAAGTTTAGGGAAGGGAGTAGCTCAGACTGGATGAAAACAAAATCGGCGAGCATGCTCAGAGCTGCCGATGGTATCCGCCAACAAGTGTCCATTGACTGTGATTTATTTCATAATGATTATTAAAAATCAGACACCCTAAAAGACAAAAGAACAAGCTTTAATTTGATATAATTATTATTTCAAACCAAGCAGAATTAGTGGAGATTCAAGCCTTTTTAAAACGGTTAAAATAGGTCAAATTTCGCGCTGCGGACACCGTATACGCCCACCTTGGAGTACCTACTAACAGTAGCACATATCCCAGGCAGTCAAAATACTTTGGCTGACAAGAAAAGCCGACATTTCCAGGACCATTTAGAATGGTCACTAAATCAAAGTATTTGAAGAGAACATTTAGAACATTATGGTTTAGACAAAATTACAAAAGAAAGACTTATTTCACATGCCTGGAGGTAAGGGACAGTGAAATTATTACACAAGTTATCTAAAGAAATGGGGACTTCATTGCCTTCTAAAATCCAGATGGGATGGCCGAATGACTTAGAGCGTCCGTCTCCCGTGTTGGTAGATCGTGGGTTCGAACCCTGGTCTAGTTAAACCAATGGCTTAAAAATTGATACTTGTCGCTTCGTAGCCAGGCGCTCGGCATTATTAGGATATGGCAAGGACTGGTTGGCTCAGTGCCAGGATAATGTGACTGAGTGGGATATCAGGTCATGGTGCTGGCAGCCTGGTCTCCCAGTGGGGCAGCACTATAAAGTCACCATGAGTGTGCACTGTCACAAGTCAGTACCCATTCTGATATGACCTTAGATGTTGCTAGGATGTAAAACAACAACAAACAAACTTCTAAAAAGAGTCGAACCATTAAAACCAGATATTAAGATTTCTAAGAATCCTGGAGGATGAAGGATTAGCATTTGGTGCAATTAATGCAGCAAGCTGTGCACTTTCTATTATTCTACCTAGAATCGATGGACAGACAATTGGAAAACATCAGTTGGTACACTGGTTTATTAGATTGGTGTATGAGAGAAACCCTAAACCAAAATATAATAGGTTCTGGGATGTGTTGATAGTATTTAAGCTATTCAAGTCATGGCCTAGCAATAGACACTTATCTATGAAGGAACTAGGCTTTAAATTAGCAGAGCTATTACTGCTAGTGACGGGACATAGAGGCTAAACGATTGTGGCACTTTCACTGGATGGATTAGAGATAGACAACCATGAGGCAACATTCAATTTAGAGACATTACTAAAGTCAAATCGCACAGGGGACCCACTGTCCATAGTCCATGTAAATAGTTTTCCGGAGGATAAACAAATATGTGTATTTTCAGCCATTATGGCGTATATATCCAAGTCACGTGGAATTCGGAATTCCAGACAGCTGCTAATCAGGTTTAGTAAACCGCATAAAGCACTCTCAAGAGACACACTCTCAAGATGGACCATCAAGGTGCTTAAGGACACAGGTGTCAATACTGGACGCTGCTCGTCCCACTCAACGCGTGGAGCCATGGTTTCCAAGGCAAGACAATTAGGGATCTCCGTGAAGAGATTCCTTGCACACGCGGGGTGCAAGACGGCTAGATCATTACAACAAATGACTAGAGAAACCAAGCAGCCTAGCGACCCGCCTACTCACCAAATAAACACAGGTGAGAAACAAAATTGACATTTTGCACTAAAACAATAGTATGCTTACAACATTAAATTATAGAAGGATAGAAAATGAGATTACGTATAATTCTCCCTGGGCTACTAGTAGCCAGATGCGTAATACCGAGGTAAAATGGTATAGTTATACAAATCTTACCTGTGTACAGAATATAGATAACTGGTGTATTCCCCGAGTTACTAGCCTCGGATAGTCATGGGTCAGGGCCCACCCTACCCTACCACGACTATCAAGTTTCGCTGGAACCAAAACGAAAACACAATAGTATCCATAAAGAGTTAAGACAATTTGTTATCCTATTAAGTAGGTAAAAGATTGCTGGACCAGGATGTGCTTCCTTCTCCCTAATCCACGACTATCCGAGGCTAGTACCTCGGGAAAACAAAACCGTTATCCATCATCTGTACCCAGGTAAGATTTGTATAACTATACTATATGTATATATATACAGTGAAACCTATCTACACCGACCCGTCCACAGATCGACCACTCCCCTATATCGATCGCTTTATTTGGGTCCCAAAAGTACCATTGTAAGGATATTCTAACTCTCTAAACCGACCACCTCCCTAAATGGACCACTTATAGTCGGTCCCATGGTCGGTCGATTTAGAGAGGTTTTACTATATATATATATATATATATATATATATATATATATATATATATATATATATATATATATATATATATAGTTAATTTGTGTCAATCTTTGTTAACAATACTGAGTAGGCCTGGTTTGTATTCTCTTTGCACTCACATAACATATTTTGTACATGTGTACGGGTCGACTTTATTACTTATTTTATGTTACCTTTCCTTCCTTCCTTCCTTCCTTCCTTCCTTCCTTCCTTTCTCTCTTTCGTTCTTTCTTTCTTCCTTTCTTCCTTCCTTTCTTCCTTCCTTCCTTCCTTCCCTTGTCCTCATACAATGGTGGAGCTAGACCAGGGTTCTCCTCTCCTCTCCTCTCCTCTCCTCTCCTCTCCTCTCCTCCCCTCTCCTCCCCTCCCCTCCCCTCCCGTCGCCTCCCCTCCCGTCGCCTCCCCTCCCGTCGCCTCCAGTGGTTTCTGGGTCACATAGCTGTGTGGTGCCCAGTGCCTGGAGGCAGGAAGCAACCTGCTGCCCCGAGATTCCACTGAGGCGCACGAACAGGTCGCCGTCAATTCTGACCAACCATCTTCCATCCCAGACTTTTTTCCATAGCTATTCACATGGATATGCAAAACAATAGCTGTGGCTAATACTGTAGGAGATAGATTGTTTGATGTGGTAGGTAATAAAGGGAGCGTTGCAGCTGTGAAATAGCAATCTTTTGTAGCGAATTACTGTAAATCATGCCGGGCTCCCCTCTGCTTCGCCGCCGCCCGGCTAGCTTTGACCCGGTGTCGCGGTTTCAGCTGACTGCCGTTTTCAGCTGACTGCATAGACTCAAACTCAAGGCATTGTCAATGGTCGTGAGCAATCTTCATACAGAAAATACAGAAAAAGTGAAATATCTCTAAAACCACACCACCTATTAACAAATCGCTTGGTACGCATATAGAAAACATCTTTACCAAAAAGATTATATTAAATTTATACGGTTAGGGTTCTTGATTTCTATTACTTTTGAATAAAACTAATGTTTTGCACTGCGCGTACCGTCAAACTCAAGGCATTGTCAATGGTCATGAGCAATCTTCATACAGAAAATACAGGGAAAGTGACATAGCTCTAAAACCACACCACCTAGAAACAAATCGCTTGGTACACATATAGAAAACATCTTTATCAAAACCATTCTATTAAATTTATAAGGTTACTGACGATGCTGTTAGATTTTGATGCATGCGCATGAAACTGGCAGTCAGCTGAAATCGCGACACCGGCGGGTGGTTGCGCGCGCATGTCGTCTGTGTCTCCGCTAGTTCCCGGGTGTAAATAAATGTGTATGGTATGACAGACACACTGCACAAATAACACACCATTTAGTCTATTCGATCAATTATCTGTCTGTTGGAACCACTGGAGGAGGTTACGGAGATGGGGGAAGTGGGTGGGTGGTGGGTAGTGGATGGGCAGGCAAGTTTGTATCGGTTGTTATTAATCGTTGTCACTGCCATATATACACATACATTTGAGTCTGTCTCAAATTTCAAAATGTGATAACCCTTCTTTATTTTTGTCCATTGTAATGATTGACACAAAACATCACAGAAAAGGTTACACTGAAAACACAAGGACATTTGCTTCAAATCAATATATATATGTATTCTATTGGGATTATGAAACACCATGTAAAAAACAAATCAGTTTATCCTGAGCAAAGGCATGAACAGATAGTATGTTGATCGTTACAATGGACAAAGTTTTGTCCCATATTGCTTAGCAGTCTCATATACAGTAAGACCTCTAAATCGACCGACCATGGGACCGACTTTAAATGGTCCATTTAGGGAGGTGGGAGGTTTAGGGAGTTAGAATATGGTTATAATGGTATTGTTGGGACACACATAAAGCGATTAATAGGGGAGTGGTCGATCTGCAGAGATGGTCGGTTAGGGCGGCTTTACTGTACAGAAAAAACCTCTCTAACCGACCACCTCCATAGATCGACCACTTTCATATACCGATCGCTTTATTTGGGTCCCGTCAATACCATTGTACCCATGTTTTTACTATATATATATATATACAGTAAAACCTCGAAATCCACCCACCATGGTACCAACTTTAAATGGTCCATTTAGGGAGCTGGTCGGTTTAGGGATCTTTAAAAAATCATTGCAATGATATCGTATGGGCGATCATTTTGGACCCAAATAAAGTGGTCGATTTGTGGATGTGGTCGGTTAGAGAGGTTTTACTGTACTCTATGGAGAGGCCCATGAGTACCGGAATACCCCTGTCTGTAAATTCGACTATACAAAATAAAATATATAATAAGGCGGTAAAAAAAATCACGGCAAAAACAACAAAAATTGGGTTTGCGATTGTTTCAATAACATTATTAGAACGTAAATATCTTTCTCCCTTCCTCCTTTCCTCCTTTCCTCCCTTCCTCCCTTCCTCATTTGCTCATTTGCTTCTTTCCTACATTATAACCTTTTAGTGATCTTGGGTGCCATTTTCTTTTGTAACTCGGGTCAACATTTCGATATAAATTGATGCATTAGACAGGGGATCTGATATTGTCCAGCATTATATTATTTTCAGACACATAATTTCATAATCACCTGGTGGGAAGTTGTTGAACTATTCAGAGAATGCTGCGGAACTATTAAAATCGTTCTCATTCACACGAGTTTGAGGTGGCGATTTATAACACCTATTAAATAAATGCCTGAATTTAGTCGTAAATTACTAGTAATCCGGCGAACGGTGACCATTTGTTAGGTTCCTATGTGGAATGTGTGATATTTAAACCACCCCCCCGTCTTGTACAATTCTAATAAGTTAGACCATTACTCCCAAGTGGTGTCCGTTCAATATTCATAATTAATAATCTCAGGTTGTTTTACTGAATTTAATTATGATTAATGATACCGACCCCCCCTAAGGGGGAGGAGGCTAGGGACTAACATGTGTACATGTATATACACATAAACAATACGCAGACTCATAGAAGTGGAACCTGAAATCACCTAAATCCAGCAAACAAAAATGGAAAGAGCCCTATATGGGCGCCACCATTTGTATACTCATGTTGAATAATCAAAATCCAGGAAACGGAAATCGCTCGTCGAACTTCGCTACGCAGCACACAGGGTGGATGACAGCGATTGGTTATACCGATTGTGCAATTCCAGTTATTTACCAAATTTATTTATATTGATTAAATTAATTAAAGATAATTACATTTATATCTAGACATTGTTTTGAGTTTGCCGCTATACATAAAAAAAGATATATATATATCAGGTTGATTGTCATAATCTACTTTCCTTTAATTTGAAGTCACTTATATTTAAAGGGTTTCCTTTGGAGTTATTTGAATGAAAACATGACAAGTTAATTTTGGCATGTGCATCGCCCAATTGACGCTATTCACGCCACGGCCATGTTGAAACCATTCCGAGGCCACATCCGCATCTGCGAGGTGCCGCTGTATGAAAAGTAATGTGAATACTTTTTCGTCGACCAATGCCTCTCGAAATCACTCATATTTGAGGGTATTAATTTTTTTAACTACCATATTCATCTTTGCGTTCCTGTTTTCTATCTGTTGGCCAATTTTCACGAAGATTGGGTGACCCTTGCATGGTGATTTTTCCCATTCTGTAACTACAATGTGACTGTCAACTTCAAGTCTGCATAGTTATGGTGGTATCATATAATGCAGCACTGTCAGCATAGTTATCTGTGTAATACAGTTAAACAACTAGTCTTAGTAATTATAAATTAATAAAAGCTTTAAAGGGGTTCAACTATATTTAAAAAATAAATATATATTAAGAAAATGTTGAATTTAAGAAACCAGGGTGAGTGACTTTGTTGAGATCGCCATGAAAATTGACCAATAGATAGAAAAAAATGTATGCAAAAATGAATATGATAGTGTAGTAGTCTGCACTGACCTCTCAGGCAAGGAGCCACATAGACAGGTAGGCGTGGGTAGTGTGGTGACATCAGGGAGCCTAGGTGGTGTAATGGTTAGCACACTGACTTGGAATGCAAAGAGATGTGGGTTCGAGTCCCACTCTAGGCGCAATATTTCCCATTTTCACCACCCCCACGACAATAGTTTAAAATGTGAATATCTTCAAATTTTACTCCTTTAATTTCTGTCGTAGTTCATACACATCAGCACAGAGCAGTGTCTTACTGCCATTTCCAATACCCGACGCGTACTCAACCTCGTTCTGATGTCTAATTAGGTCACGCGTAAATAGTGTGAATAGGCTTCAACAATGACAGTCTCTATTAAATTGGCTTTGTAATCCTTCTATGCAGCAATAAATGTTTAAAGCTGTATAGTCCGATGAAAGTATAACATTTTCTAAACCAACCTCGTTCTGATGTCTAATTAGGTCACGCGTGAATAGTGTGAATAGGCTTCAACAATAAGTCTCTATTAAATTGGCTTTGTAATCCTTCTATGCAGCAATAAATGTTTAAAGCTGTATAGTCCGATGAAAGTATAACATTTTCTAAACCAACCTCGTTCTGATGTCTAATTAGGTCACGCGTGAATAGTGTGAATAGGCTTCAACAATGACAGTCTCTATTAAATTGGCTTTGTAATCCTTCTATGCAGCAATAAATGTTTAAAGCTGTATAGTCCGATGAAAGTATAACATTTTCTAAACCAAACCACTTCCTTAGATTTGAACCTTCAGTTTGCTCGTTTCCTCTTTACTCTGGTTCTAATTTGGAAAAGAATTACCCATTATTTTCTCTCCCATAATAAAATGTACTAGTGTTTCCTTGTAATTGAATAGTTAGGACTGGTGAATTTGCGGATGTCTGTGATATTGGTAGGATTTTTTTTAAAGTGACACTTTCCCATGCGCCCGTGGGCTGGCGGGCGGGGTGTGCACAACACACACATACACACACACACACACACACACACACACACACACACACACACACACACACACACACACACACACACACACACACACACACACACACACACACACACACACACACACACACACTCACACACACACACACACTCACACACACTTTTAGCACATTTAAAAAAAACTATTCGTAGCTTCCCATTTCCCAACCCTCCCTCACTTAATTAGTTTTAATGTATTAAGTAAAACTAACATGTAAAAATGTATTAAGTATCATTTAACAAATGTATTGTGTGATATTAAAAAATGTATTATGTAATATTAAAAAATGTATTATGTGATATTTAAAAAGTATTATGTAACATTTCAAATGTATTCTGTGATATTAAACAAATTTATTATGTGATATTAATTTTTTTATTATACCAACATAAATAAAATGTGTTGTGTAACATAACAATAATATATTAAAGTTGCATAGTCCGATGGTTTTGAGTTTCTGTAATTTTTCTGAGATAAATATATTAGATCGATCACTAGTATCTACTTTACATTAGTTTAAAGTTACTTTTATTTTAAATGGTAAACTTTTGAGATATTTGAAGTGCAAACATGGAAAATTAGTTTTGGCAAGCTTGCCAAAGCTCTGGCACCATATACCTCTACAGTAACATGTTCTATTAAATTGACTCAGTAGGGCCTATTCCCTTCTATGTAGTAACAAATGTTTCATAAGTGCATCAGTATCTAAGTTAGAAATGTAAAAATCAAATCTAGATAATTGTTTTGGTTTTGAAAATTTCATATTTCATCGGACTATGCAACTTTAAGTAACATATATATATATAAAAGTATTATGTAGTATCCCCGCAGCCCTCCCCGTGCCCCTTCTTGGCATGGTTATTCGGTGACACACGCCAGGCCCCAGTGTTACCCCTTCACACCTATGAGGGCCAGCCTGAGCGATAGCGTGTCGACTCCACGCGTATACACGCAGCCACAAATGACGGCATCCGATAATATCGGAAACGCAGTGTGCGCTGTGACCTCCAGACGTGGGCGTTTTGTGCGTCTGAAACACTCAACATGAATCTAGTACTCTGTGTGGTCTATTAGCTTTAATTTATTTATAAGTGTTTGTTTGAGTTTTACATCCTGGCAACATCTAAGGTCATATCAGGACAGGTACCGACTTGTGACAGTGCACACTTATGGAGACTTTTATAGTGCTGCCCCACTGGGAGACCGGACTGCCAGCACCATGACCCGATATCCCACACAGTCATATTATCCTTATACTGTGCTCACCAGTCCTTGTCCGTGTCCTAACCTATTAGTATTAATGCTGAGTGCCAGGCTAGGAAGTGACAAGTTTCAATGTTGTAAGTCATTGGTTTGACGTGACCGGGAATCGAACCCCAATCTCCCTCCCGCATGGGAAGCCTGCGCTGTACCGATTCAGCCACCACGTCCGGTATTGTGTTCAGTGTGTTCTATTACTATCTTAGATAAGTGACTGGGAGCATCGGACACCGACCGGAAGGGAAGGTGTGTCTGACAGTGTGAAAACCGGGAAGTTGAGCCTCTTTATTCCCAGAGATGAAAGATCTAAGCATGTTTTGCTGTTTTCCACTTCTCCCCCTCATACACCGCTGTTGCGGATTCCCAGGGACACCAGTTTGCGAGGGACACATCGCTTCTGCACATGTGTCAAAATCGAACAGCATCATCACTAACCTTATAAATGTAATATAATGTTTTTGGTAGAGATGTTTTCTATATGTGTACCAAACGATTTGTTTCTAGATGGTGTAATTTGAGAGATATTTGACTTCTGTATTTTCTGTATGAACATTGCTCACGGCCATTGACAATGCCTTGAGTTTGATGGTACGCGGAGTGCAAAACATTAGTTTTATTCAAAATTAATAGAATTCAAGAACCATAACCTTATACATTTAATATAGTCTTTATGGTAAAGATGTTTTCTATATGTGTACCAAGCAATTTGTTTCTAGATGGTGTAATTTGGGAGATATTTGACTTCTTCTGTATGAACATTTGCTCACGGCCGTTAACAATGCATTTGAATGGAAGTGGCCCTGGCAAACTGGTGTCCCTCGGAATCCGCATCACCGCCCCCCCCCCCCCCCAACTCCCTTCCCCCCCCCCCCTCCGTGAAAAGTTGGTAACCCCCTCCCAGACCAGAGAATCGTCGTGAATTGACCCAGATCCAATTTCCGGCTTCTCCTTTTCATTACTTTTATCACTGTAAGTATAATGTGTTTTACCTAACTTAGTTTTAGTGCATGCTGTGGCTTCTTTCTCCATGGCCTGCATCTCTATCAGATAAAAAGTCCACAGATTTCAATTCGTAATTACGCTGACAAAAATAAAGAGTTATCTGTAGATAGTTATGTTTAACTAGATTTTGTTTTTGTTTCACCAGTTATTGCAATGGGGTTGTATTTTTTAGTTGATCCTGGTCTATTTATTTTGTGCATTGAGTTCGAGCTGTTATGGGTGCACACTATCACCATTTGATGATGTCATCATCAATCATCAGACCAGACGCGATGGCCGAATGAGTAGAGCGCCCGTCTCCCATTATAGTAGATCATGGGATTCGAACCCACAGGTTCGAACCATGGTTGAGTGAAACCATTAACATAAAAAGTTATATTTGTCGCTTCCTAGCCAGGCGCTCCTCATGATTAGGATAGGTCAAGGACTGATTGGCTCAGTGTCAGGATAATGTGACTGAGTGGGATATCCGGTGATGGTGCTGTTGGCCTGGTCTCCCAGTGGGGCAGCACTATAAAGTTGCCATGAGTGCGCACTGTCACAAGTCGGTACCCGTCTTGATATGACCTTAGATGTTGCCAGGATGTAAAATCCAACAACCAACCAAACAACCCAGAATCTGCAGCACTTTATCCATCACTATTTCTTCCCAGCATGCACTTGCCACTTTTAGTTTTACACAATTGTGGACGTGTTCATCGCGTATTCCCCCATTATTAAATTATATCCCCATCCCACCCCCCAACGCACATGGTTCCCATTATTAACACGTACAAGGGACTAACGGGTCAGGCAGCTAACTACCTTAATAAGTTAATTGTGGTTATTATCACTCACCAGTACAACACACTGTGGAGGTCCACGCGTGTTGAACGGTGTCGTTTACTCCCACTCCCTGAGGACAGTCCCGTCCCATATGGTGTTCGGGGGCCCGGCTTACTACCAAGGTATGTCAACAGTGCTTTAAAATAATTGTGAGATAGCAACTTTGGAATTGTAAAAGTAGAAATCGCAGGTGCGGTTCCTTTGGCACCGCGGCACACAGAGCGTAGATTAAAGTCTATGTTGAGGGGGGAAAGTACAGGTCGTAGGTGAGCATGTAGACACTGGCGGCATGCATTGGCTCATTGTGAAAGCACTGGTAAACATTTTCTATTATGGTGTAGAACTAAGGGGGCCATTGAGCTGTGTTGTATCCTATGCATATCTTGGGAATATATTTTCATGGTTGCTTTGGTTAAGTATTGTTATTTTGTCGTTTATTTTTGTTTGAAATAGCCGCGGGTGAATGGAGTGTTCGGATCCGAATGGGAGACGAGGATGTTCCGCGTTAAAGGGAGACGGGGATGCTTTGCTCTATGGCACCATTCACTCGCAGCTATTTCCAACAAAAACAAACGACGAAATAACAATACTTAACCATAGTGACCATGAAATTAGGTTGTGGGGAAAAGTACAAGTTCTGGGTGAGCATGTAGATAATGCTCATGGCATGCGATAGCTCATTTTGAAAGCAGTGGTCAACATTTTCTATTACCGTGTAAAACTAAAGGCCCTGTCACACTACGACGTATGGCGGCGGTGTATGCGTAACGTGGCGAAATAATTTGAAAATCATAATAGGTAGAGAAATGTCGACCTTTTTGCACTAGGGAGGTCCCAGCGACATATGAAGCGTATGCAAAGCGTATGACGACCTATATGCGGCGAACTGGGACATTTGTTGACGGTTACGGGTAACAGGTCTAGCATATTAGTAATGTATGGCCACAGTATGCGTAACCTATGCCGCCGGATGTCAGGCATACGCCCAGCGTATGAGAACCATATGAGCCACACACCGGCATAGGTTTTAAATTTTGAACATGCACAAAATTATTTTTGCCGGCTCAGCCTACGCCGACCTATGAAAAGCGTATGCGACGTATGTCCAACCTATGCGTAACCTATGACGGCGTATGCCAACGTGTTGGTCGAAAAGCGCATACGTCGGCATACGCTGTAGTGTGACAACCCCTTTACCTGTACTCTAGGCGAACCCTACATACGCCAGAGATATGCGGAGGGCGTCGGCTCAACGTATGGCTAACCTATGCCAACCTACCCCTAACCTATGCCTAACCTATGTCGGTGTACGGCCGGCGTATGAGCAACCTATGAGCCACACGATGGCATAGGTTTTAAATTTTGAACATGCACAACAAATTTTCGGCGGCTCAACCTATGCGTAACCTATGACGGCGTATGCCGAAGTGTTGGGTCGAAAAGTGCATATGCCGGCATACACTAATGCCATAGGTCGAAGTGTGACAGGGCCTGAAGCAGCCATTGAGCTGTGTTGTATGCAATGCATATCTCATGAATATATTTTCATGGTCGCTTTGGTTAAATATTGTTATTTCAACTTTTAATTTTGTTTGTTTGTTTTTATTATGTTTAAAACAAGTGCGTTTTTGTTGGACATAGCTGTGACAGTGTGACAGTGTGAGTGAACGGTGCCATTCAGATCCTAACGGGAGACGCGGACGCTCTGTCCCACGTGATGTCCCACATGCACTCTCCACATGCACACACTCACACACAGACACACACGCACGCATACACGGACACACACGTGCACACACACGGTTCGCGCGCGCGCGTCCCTTTGATGGCTCCATCCAGTCGCCGCGACCAGCCCCTGGAGGAATGCTGTCGGCGCGTCTGACGTCACCCCCAGTGACGATATGACCTGACGACGCGTTCCTCCTAGAACCCGTCAACATCCGGTCTGAAATTATATTTTAATAAAGAACGCAAAATAATGTCTATTAAAATAAGGAAAACATTAAACGAAGAAAGACAAATCTTGACATCAAGTGAGATAACCGAATGTGATGCTAGATCTAACTGATTGTAGCCGGATTGATATAGTTTTTTGTTGTTTTTGACCCCTTATTAGCAACCGCGGGCATTCTGTCTTTAAAAAAAAATATTAAGAAAAGAAAAGGTATTTTTACTTAACAAAATAAACAAACCCACACATTTTGACATCAAGTGAGATAACCAACTGTGATGCTAGATCTGACTGACGGTGGCTGGATGGATACATATATATATATATATATATATAGTTTTTGTTTATGAGCCTCCCTTTTTACATTTCGTTGGTTGCTATGGTTACTGCGAGTGGAAAGCCAGATACGATGACAGGTGAAGACTGTATACATCGTGAGTTGCATGTGTAGGTATGACGTATCAGAGTGGATGTGTATGGACGAGTTGTGAGTTAGTGTGGAGGTGGAAGCGGGGTGGGGTGAGGTGGGGGAGTACGGCGCGTGTTAGTGTTTGGTGATGGTGTTTTACCAGTAGGATGACGCATGAGGTGATGCGGCGGGTTTGGGTAAGTCTTATCTGGGGTGGGTTGCGGTGGGAGGGTGGGTTGGGGGGGGGGGGTGTGCACGTGCTAAAAGTGGCCCTCCTGACGCGCATCTGTTCAGAGCAACCTGGAGCTGGGAGCGTGCAACACCTTCGCAACACAGCCTCATTCCAGCACCGCCTTGTCAACTATTACCTTGGAGACAACTTGGACTGCCAATAGCAGTATGACACAACTGACCACGTGGAACTGTCACCGCCTTATTTGACCAAGGACTCCTCTTTTTGTAAGTTTCAACGTCGACCTTTCAGTGGAAGTGTGAACAAAACAAAAGGTGCATCTTGCATCTCTCTCTTCCCCCCCCCCCCCCCCCCCCCCCATTTCGTCTTCCGCTTTTCCTCTGATTTTCTGACCACAAATTACACCACGGAAGGAGGGAAGGAAGGAAGGAAGGAACAGCTGGAAGTTTTCTACTTTATATCACCCCCCCCCCCCCCACACACACACACACACACACCACAAGGAGCTGCTGAAGTTGTTGCTGGTACAAAGCTGTTTACTTCCCTACCTGGTAACCGGGAGACGCCAGCGTTACGCTGGGAACCAGAAGGCGCGGATCCTTTGTGTGAGACGCGCTCCTCATGTGTCTTTGGGCTTGGGGTCACTTCCGGTGACCTCCAGACGCGATGCGCCACGCCCCGAGGTACTAAATAATAACCTCACCTCGCAGGATCTGTGAGCAGGTTGGTTGCTTGTTGGAGTTTTAAGTCCTGGCAACATCTAAGGTCATATCAGGACGGGAAGAATACCCACTCACTACTGAAGAGGATTCGTTGGTTGTTGGGATATTTACGTCCTGGCAACATCTAAGGACATACCAGGACGTGACTGAACAGGAAGTTCAGTTATTAATTTTAGTTGGTGGAGCCTATTTGGATACTCAAAAAGGAGTAATATAGGTCTTATTGTGAATTCCTACTCATGGTGTGACCTTTGATATTGCAATGGTTTAAAAGCAGCAAGGAAATTAGCAATGATCTGAATCCCGCTTCGCAACATTGGATTAATTATTAAGAGTGCTTTTAACTTTCAGGAATATAAATAGGAAAACTGCTTCAAGCACTTATTTGTCTCATCAATCAAGCCATTCGTATCAATTGGATTATCTCGTGACGTTGCTATTCTTATTTTGCTATAATAAAAAAAATTTAATTTAAAAGCTAGCTTAATACACTGAATAGCCCAATGCTTGATTTGAACTGGATATATACACTCCGTGTCTGCGATAGAGCGATAGGTTTGGAAGCTGGTGCCAGGCCTTGCTGCTGGCTCGTGTGTACATCTGTTTCTCGCTTGTTACCTATCACCTGAGGAAGACGAGTCGGCCCAGATCGAGGCTGGTTATGATGAGGACGATACCAGAGGGCGCTGAGTCGCCGGGCGTCCCACCCATGCCCCGGGCGCGCTTTCGGCGACCCAAGAGCATCCCAGAGGACTTCGGCCAGGTGCTGATACACAGGTACAAGCTGTACAATCGTGACAGTGACACAGGGTTGTCACCGCCGCAGTGTGACAGTGACAGCGACAGCAGAACACCCCCGGCAGTGCCACAGCGAGTTGACAGTAGACCCCGTAGCGGAAAGGTTCCACATTCTGACAGCGGGAAGGAAGTGCCTCAGCGAGTTGACAGTAGACCCTGTAGCAGAAAGCTACTCCATTCTGACAGCGGGAACGAAGTGCCCCGGCTTCCGGGCAGTAGCTGTGACAGTGGCAGGAGGGATTCATCGTCACCTTGGCAAGTTGACAGTGTCACTAGTGTACCACGGCGTGGTGACCATGGCAGTGACAGTGACAGAATACCGGTTATCAGAATGCCAAAGCACAGTGACATTAACAGAGTAGCTCGCATGGTCGGAGTGCCACGGCGGAATGACAGTAGCAAGGTGGCATCAAGACGCACTGACGGTGAGAGAAGAGGTCAAAGGTTAGTTGATCGTGACAAGATGCCTCGTGCTGGGATACACAGGTATAAACTCTACAGCCGACATTCTGACAGTGACTGTGAACCACTTCCTCACTATGACAGTGACAGTGACATGGGATTGTCACGACGCCATGACAGCGATAAGCTGCCCCGTGCTGGGATACATAAGCATAAACTGTACAGCCGGGGTCCTGACAGTGATACAGAACCACTCCCCCACTATGACACCGACAGTGACAGCGGAGTGTCGCCACATCCTGACAGTGGCAGGCGACGCGCATTGCACCTAGAAAGCAACCGAAGGCTTGTAATATCACCGCCATTAGTTGGTGACATGTCAGGTATGATATCACTGTCAGCACCACAATGTGGAGCTGGTATTGGTGGAGTCCAGCAACACATTGCCACCGGCACCAGCAACAAGAGAGTGTCAAGTCAGTCTGAATCCAGTAGACCAGTGCGGGGGCAATTTGACATCGGTAGGATATACTGTGGTGATGGTGGTGGTGGCAGTGGATTGCCAAGGCGCCTTGGCAATGACAATGGAGGGGAACAATGCTTGGCTAGTGACAAGGCCAATGGTAACAACGGAGCATTGGCACTGCGTTCAGACTCGCGAGGAACACAGAGAGAAACCCCACAAGGAACGCTGAGAGAAACAGCGCGAGGAACACCAAGAGAAACACTGAGAGAAACCCCACAAGGAACACCGCAAGGAACGCTGAGAGGAACACCACAGGAAACTCCAAGAGGAATGCTGAGAGCCGCCTCTGACGTCAGATTCGGATCCCTGCAGAGGGTGCCCTGGAGGCACCAGGGACTGCAGACGGTCGTGATGGAGACAGGTCTGGAGTCGCCAGGTACCTGGCCCCGGAGGAACAGCAGCAGGAGGCGTTGTGGAGGTGGGTGAGGCAGGTGGGAGACATGGTGGGCAGGGCAGGGTAGGTTGGGCACTTGTGAGGGTGGGGCATTGAGTTGGTTCCTGGGACCTTTCACTGCATCTTACTCTGTTCTTGGTTTTTGGGTTAGGCCAAACAATTTTGTTAATTGATGGTCGTCTTTTTGATGACACAAATCAGGGATCAGGGTTTTATTGATTTATTTTTGTTTTTGTCAGTATGCTTGGCATGATTTTAATAGAATTACATAAACACCAATTTCAGTGCATGCACATGGTGTTAAGCCTGGTACACACCTCCCGTATAGGATTCCCGTGCTAAAACCCATTACCCGACCCAATTCCTGATTCCCGACTAAAACTGAAAACGGGGGACACTACAAATGTATCCCGACTGCTAAAGACTGGGGCGCTCACATACACCGTCTGTTTCGCGACTGGTCTCCGGACACCTGGCGTCATTTGCCTGATATAGACTAACATGAGCGTCTCCTATGACACCCCTCTTTCATTCCCCCCTATTTGCATTCCTTCTCTTCCATTCTCCCCTTTTCGATTCCCCCACTTGCATTCCCCCTCTTCCATTCGCCTCAGGATGGAAGAGGGGGAATGGCCGAGGGGGGAATGGAAGAGGGGGACATGTGGGGAACTGAAGAGGGGTAAGAGAATGGAAGACATGGACGGCAGGTATCACACATATACCGTATAAGATACGACTGACTGCTCAGATATACCGTTTCAATTCATTTTTTGAATCTTATAAGATTCCAGTCGTAAGCCCTAAAACTGAGTTTTATACGATTCCAGTCGTAAGCCCTAAAACTGAGTTTTATACGCGAATCGGAAGCCTCATGTGTGTTAGGGGGTCACACATCTAAAGAGTGGAACCGACGAAAAACCAAACTTTAGTCACTCACTCACTCACGCACGCACGCACACACACACACACTAAAAACAACACGCCAACAACCCGTGAAATGAAAAGGAGGTAGGCCTACTGTGTTAGCTCTCACTAGTCTCAGTACTATCAGGATACTGTGGTCTCCCAGTGGGGCAACACTATAACGTCGCCATGAGTGCGGACTCTCACAAGTCGGTACCGGCCGTGATATGACCTTAACTGTTGCCAGGATGTGAAACCCCAAGAAACAAAACAAACAAGCAACAGCAATCGAGGACCCCCATGGTTCACCAAACTTGGCCGGGAACCAGCGTCTGGAATGTCGCTCTCCCTTCCCTCCTCCCTCCTCCCTCCTCCCTCCTATCCCCCCTCTCCCTATCTCCCCCCCCCCCCCCTCTCTCTCTCTCTCCGTCTCCCTCTCCCTTTCTCTCCTTCTCCCTCTTCCTCCTGCTCTTATTCCCCCGTCCCTCCTCTTATTCCCCCCCTCCCCCCTCGCGGCGTGATTCCGGAGATTGAATGGCATCTGGGACCCGGCGTCAACCAACTTAATTACGTCATTACCTAATACGTCCCGCTGTGTGTGTGTGTGTGGGGGGGGGGGGGGCTGACGGCATACTCACTCTGTGGGCATGACTACCGTCTGAGATGGGGAAAGATACTGTGGACAGCATGATTAGCGATCTGGGGGGGGGGGGGGTGGAGATAGGCTCAGCTCAGCGCCCACTCACTGGCATAGATCACGTGCTTTATCGTCATCGCGAGGCTGGGACGAGATCACCATGGTTACTCTTAAACGCGCCGTGAAACTAACGGTGGTGGTGAAAGTAATGGGCTACGGCTGGATACTGTCTATGCTTGCCAGCGGGTGGATGGGATGGGAGTGGAGTGCAGGTGCGGGAGTTTGTTCTCATGACCACGTGACCAAGTCTGACCAGACCGGATGGCCGAATGCTTTGAGCGTCCGCCTCCCTTGTTGGTAGATCGTGGGTTTCGAACCCCTGGTCGAGTCAACTGAGTCAGGACGAGTACCGACTTGTGACGGTGCACACTCATGGTGACTTTATAGTGCTGCCCCACTGGGAGACCATGCTGCCAGCACCATGACCTGATATCACACTCAGTCACATTATCCTGACACTGAACCGAACAGTCCTTACCCTATCCTAATAATTCCGAGTGCCTCGCTGTAAAGCAACAAGTATCAATTTTTAAAGTCATTTGGTTTGAGTTGACATGGGTTCGTCAGCATTGAACAAGATTGAAAACATTTGGTTTGAGTCGATATGGATTCGTCAGCATTGAACAAAGATTGAATTCAAATACCAGACGCGATTGCCGACTGAGTTGAGCGTCTGCCTCCCGTTCTGATGGAATTTGAAATCATGGTTTCAAACCCCGGTCAAGTCAAATCAATGACTTAAACATTGGTACTTGTCACTGCATAGCCTGGCACTCGGCATTACTAGTATAGGGCACGGAGCAGTGTAATGAGGAAGACCAATTGTCCGTGATTGAAATTTTCTCTGCTTAATCAATTAAAATACAAACATAAATAAAAATTGCACTACAGAAAAAGATGATGAGTAGAGCCAGCTGCCTGGTCTCTGGTCCCCTCCCCCACCATCATCATCATCATCTCCACCATCGTCATCATCATCATTCATGTCTCAGGTTTAGTAGGTTACCCAACTTCCTCCACTCCTGTCGTCAAACACTCGTCATGACGTGGTGGCCTAATCGGGAGAGCGCGTGCGGAAGGTCGGGAGTTCGGTTCCCGGTCGAGTCAAACCAATGACTTTAAATGTGACACTTGTCGTTTCCTGGCCTGGTGCTCAGCATTAATAGGATAGGGCAAGGACTGGTTAGTTAAGTGGATAATGTAACTGAGTGGGATATCAGGTCATGAATGGTGCCTGGCGGCCTGATTTCCCAGTGGAGCAGCACTATAAAGTTGCCATGAGTGTTCACTGTCACAAGTCGGTACCCATCCTGATATGATTTTAGATGTTGCCAGGATGTAAATCTCCACCCCCACACACACACACACATACACCCCCCCCCCCAAACTTCCCACCTCATTCTGAACTTCCACACTGCCACCAGGGTCTAGGTTACACTAGATGTATGCCAAGCACTCGGGACTTCCCGTCCCGCCACACTTATCCGGTTGGCTTAGGCTTCTGGGTAATTAATGGTCGTTATAGCGGAGTTGGGGGGGGGGGGGTATTCCCGGGGAGCAAGGCATAACTATTTGTACAATGAAAGGATTGACCATTATAATTTATATCGCGTTGGCCGGTATGTGTGATGTAACTTCTGGGAATTCACATTGATGTAAAACAAGCAAGTGTTTCTGTCACCCAAATAACTGAGTAAGAGGTTATTTCTGATCAGTGGGTTAGTTTTCAGTGTTTAAAAAGAAGGGGAAAAAGTCAGCCATCTGGATGTCATTGCACAGCACTTTAGTGCTGGTTCTACTAGTTGTTAGTGGTACAGTTATTTACAGAGATTTATATTTATCTTTTTAAAGAATCATTGAAATATACATGTAAGTTACAATAAGTAAAAGGATATAACTTTATAAATATAAGGTAGATTATTTAGGTCAGAATTATAACTATTTAGCAATGTTGACAAAGCTTTGACAATCTTTGTCATAGTTCAATGCAACCAGTTATACTTCTAATATAATAATAATAATAATAATAATAATAATAAATGATGTAACAAGTAAAAGGATACGAGTGTCCGTTTTTCACAATTAAATTGAACTTTTAATAGTGTAGTAGTCTGCGCTGACCTTTCAGGCAAGTAACCACATAGACAGGTAGGCGTGGGTAGTGTGGGGATATCAGGGAGCCTAGGTGGTGTAATGGTTAGCACACTGGCCCGGAATGCAAAGAGATGTGGGTTCGAGGCCCCCTCTAGGCACACTATTTCCCATTTTTCATCACCCCCCCACGGCAATACTATTGGTTTGGATATTGATCTTATGCAGTATGGTTGGTGGGTTGTTGGAATTTTACGTCCTAGCAACATCTAACTTATTCTAAGGTCATATCAGGAGGGATAAGGAGAATATGAAGAATGGAAAGAAAGGAAATGAGATGGTAAATGAGCAAGGGTGGTTTTGTGCTGTGTTAGAGACTTTCACTGGGGTAGTAGTTAGTTACTTATGTAGCAGTCACACTACGACGACAAGGTAGGGACGACAGCCCGGCGGCTAGGATTTTGTGAAATCCCGACGACCTATGCAAATTCGGGCTAAGTTGGACGACATCCGGACAACAGACGGGACGACAGTGTCTGTGTCTGAGTGTGTGTGACTCTGTGTCTCTGTGTGTGTGTCTGTGTCTATGTGTGTGTCTGTGTGTGTCTATGTCTGTGTCTGTGTGTGTCTGTGTGTGTGTGTGTGTGTGTGACTCTGTGTCTCTGTGTGTGTCTCTATGTGTGTCTGTGTCTATGTGTGTGTCTGTGTCTATGCGTGTGTATGTGTGTGTCTGTGTCTGTGTGTGTCTGTATGTGTCTCTGTGTGTGTGTGACTCTGTGTCTCTGTGTGTGTCTCTATGTGTGTCTATGTGTGTGTCTGTGTCTATGTGTGTGTCTCTGTGTGTCTGTGTGTGACTGAGAGTGAGAGTGAGGCACACACACAGACACAGACACAGACACATACACACACACAGACACACACATAGACACACAAAGACACAGACACACACAGAGACACAGACACACAGAGACACAAACACACACACAGACACACACAGACACATACACAGACACATATGCACATAGACACACATAGACACAGACACACACACAGACACACACAGACACACACACAGACACACACATAGAGACACAGACACACACACACATAGACACAGACACACAGAGACACAGACACACACATACACACACAGACACACACACCACCACAGACACACACACACAGACACACACATAGACACACATAGACACAGACACACACATAGACACAGACACAGAGACACATACATGGAGAGAGAAGCAACTACAGCTTAACGACAAGACGACAGTGCCGCGACAGTGCCGCAACATCGGCTGTCGTCGATTGTCGTCGAAGTTTTTCAACATGTCCAAAACGCCCACGACAACCCGGCGACAGTGGAGAAACTGGAGGTGCCGCGGAGGTGTCGCGGCGACACCTGCGCGACACCGGAAGTCGCTGTCGCAGAGCTGTCGTCGCCGCTTGTCGTCGTAGTGTGACTGCTACATAAAGGTGAATAAGACTATTGGTGTGTTAGCGTGTTATCTTGTGGTGCTGATTGGTAGGCTGTCAGTCACCATGGTTGTTATTTTGGGGTTAAGCTGCAGTGTTGGGTGTCTTTTGTAGAAAGGTTTAAAGTTGTATAGTCCAATGATTTCAAGTTTCTGTGATGTTTTCCAGATAAATATATTTCGTTGATCATTATAATCCGCATCACTTTAATTTGAAGTAACTTTGATTTATAAATGTGATAATTTTGGAAATATTTTAAGTGAAAACATGCAAAATTACTTTTGCTATATATACCAGACGGGATGGCCGAATGAGTTAGACTAGAGTGTCCGTCTCCCGTGTTGGTAGATCGTGGGGTCGTGGGTTCGAACCCTGGTCGAGTCAAACCAATGACTTAAAAATTGATACTTGTTGCTTCCTAGCCTGGCACTTGGAATTATTAGGATATGGCAAGGACTGGTTGGCTCAGTGTCAGGATAATGTGACTGAGTGGGATATCAGGTCATGGTGCTGGTGGCCTGGTCTTCCAGTGGGCAGCACTATAAAGTCGCCATGAGTGCGCACTGTCACAAGTCGGTACCAGTCCTGATATGACCTTAGATGTTGCTAGGATGTAAAACAACAACAAACAAACAAACAAAAACTGTTGCTATACATACTGAAATGTATCAGCGATGCTAGCTTCTACTAAATTGACTTAGCATTAATTCCCTTTCGTGCAACATATATGTATAATAAATGCACCAATATCTCAAATTGATATGATCAAATCTAGGTACGTGTTTTGGTTTCGAAAATTTGATGTTTTCATCAGATGTTGCTACGCCAAATTGCACTGAGAAATAAAATTGTTCCCACAGTCAACTAGAAAGTTCTGGAAATCGTTTTATAGTTGGGAATTGCAGTTAGCATAATGCGTAGCACAGGCAAAGATCTTGTACGTATATACACCCTTTGCACTCTTCGTATTAGGCTATGTTGGGGTTTTATAACCTAGCAACATCTAAGGTTATATCTGGACGGGTGCCGACTTGTTACAGTGCACACACATACTCATAGTAACTTCATAGTGACTTCCCACTGAGACACTGGCCACTGGCACCATGACCTGATATCCCACTCAGTCGCAGTATCCTGATGCTGAGCAAACCATTCCATGGCGTATCCCATTAATCCTGGGTGCCAGGCTAGTTTTACCAACAAGTATACATTTTGTAAGTCATCGATTTGACTCGGGTCTGGGTTGGAACCTTCGGACCTTCCGCATGTGAAGCCAGCCAGTCAGTCAGGTATGTAGTAGTGTAGATGATGGTTGTTGATGAGGTGCGTTATAGTGTTCTGGGACAGGAAATGAAGCCCCGGACATGAGGCAGCCAATCGATGGAGAGCATTAGTACTACTAATGCTCTCCGTAATTAAATTGTCTTTCTATCCATACCAAATCTTATTAGGTTTAAAATATTTTTTAATTCAGTAGATGGGCTTTAAACTTTCAAAATTATTTAAATTGCAGAATTTGACCTGATTGACCTTTTTGACCTAGGGCAAACCATATATGGTTAGAAAGTTGAGGTGATTGCGCTTCTTCTGATACCATCCTTGACTTTCCACGATGTAGTGCAAGGAAGCGCGAGCCCATTAAAGATACCCTGTTTTCGTAGTCGTTTTCATTTACATCTGTAATGAAGGAATATTCACTAAATACACTCATCATACAAATGGAGTTTACTTAAATAGAAACTTACTATATATTCTATCCAACAACACCATCGGATAGAACATATGTTGATGTTCTAGGTCATGTAATTTCATCTAAATCATATACATACAGAAATAGTTACAAGCATGTGAATATTGATGAAAAAAGCACCATTCCTGGACTTTTAATGGGCGCTGCCGGTACCTATTAGTAGTGTCCATCCACCTGGCCATGAATTCGAATTAATAATAATAATAATAATAATAATAAAACATTTATATAGCGCCCGATCCAGCAAGCCGTTCTCAGGCACTTTACATAACAAACAAACATACAGGAAAATAAATGTCACCTAGTTAAAAGCAGATTTAAACAAATGTGTCTTAAGACCTTTTTTAAAAGCACCAACAGACTGGCTTCTGTTGGCTTTATGTCCTAGAACCAGGTCACCTTAGAGTTGGAAGCAGTGGCGGGTTGGTATGGGGATTTTCCGTTTACGGCTGCATAATCCCTACAGCTTTTTCTAAGCCAAAGAACTTGCCTAGATTGTATCCACATTATATACTGGTGTATTTATTAAAACATGTATTGCTGCATGGAATGGGTATTAAGTCAATTTAATAGAACCTGCCATTGCTGCAAGGCTTAATGATGTCAAGCATTTCAGTGCGCACACAAAATGTGTTTAGTGTGATTGTAAAAGTTTCAAATATCTTCAAAGTTAGCTGTTAATAATCAAAGTTACTTGAAGCAACATTAAAGTAGATTTATAATGATAAATCTTTTTCATTTTTTAAAATTTCTTAAAGTATGACAAAAATTAAAAGCCGCCGCATTATGCAACTTTACGGTGATGCACACGGGTTGCTTGTTGGAGTTTTACGTCCTGGCAACATTAAAGGACGGGGTGATGCTCAAGTATACATGTGTCAAAACAATTCCTTTGGAGACTGGACGGGGAAAATGGAGAAGGAGAAGGAGGGCATCTAGTGGTTCCCTACATGGGAGGGAAGGAAGAGAAGGGGGATGTGTCTAATACAGGGATGAAAGATCTCTGCGATTCCGTGGATTTCCAGGATTTTTCAATCTCGCAGTACCATCAGCGTATACTAATATGTGGTGCTAAGACCGCAGCACTATCAGCGTACACTACTAATATTAATAAATAAATGCTCCAAGCGCCACAGCACTATCAGCATGCGTTACTAATACATGCTTCAAACGGCGCAGCACTATCAGCGTATACCAATATATATGTAACCCGACTTCCGGGAATTTTCCACGATTCCCTGACAATGGGAGAATATCACTATTTCGGCTTTTTTCCCATGGATCACTTTCATCCCTGCCAATATAATAGTATCCTGCATGGTATTTGGTAGGAGGAGGGGGAGATGAAGGAGGAAGACAAACAGTAACAGTAACATAGTAGGAAGGGGGGTGAGGAGAAGGACGAGGGGGGCGGCGTGAGGCCTAATGGTCCTGTGAATGGTAAGAGGAGGGCTAATATTTCCCTGCATTGATGGATTAATAGGTCCCTGCATAGTACCGCACTCGGTGGCCCTATCGGTAGAGTACAGGCTTCTCGGGGGGGAAGGTCGGGAATTTGAATCCCAGCCGAGTCAAAACATTGAATTACAAAATTGATACATATCGTTACCTAGCCCGGCGCTCGCTCGATATTACTAGGATATGGCCAGGACTGGTTAGCTCAGTATCGGGATAATGTGACTGAGTGGGATGTCAGGTCATGGTGTTGGTGGCCTGGTCTCCCAGTGGGACAGCACTATAATGTCGCCATGAGTGCGCACTGTCACAAGTCAGTATCTGTCCTGATATGACTAAGGACGTAAAACCCAAACAAACATACAAACAATCAATGTATTTAAGGTAAATATTGTGGACAAGTGAAAATTTAGACGGCAAGTGAAAATCACACCAGACTTGTCCGTTGGAAAAGTGAAAATCTTGCTTATTTCTATCATTGTCATAGATGTTGCAAGGACGTACAACCCAAACAAGCACTGAACATCCCTCCTGTATGGTAGGTGGAGATGGGCTAATCGTCTCGTGCATGGAGGAAGGAGGTGTATAATAGATCACTGCGTAGCAGAATGAGGAGACGGGGCTTTGAAATTGTTCCAGGTAGAGCTCTCTTTTCACAGTTTGCAGCCTGGTGCTGTGGTCCCCAGGAACCAGGGGAGAGGAGTGTGATATGATGTGTTTCCAGGCCTCGGGCAGTGTGTTGTGGTTAACCCATATACCTCCAGGTACAGACACTGCAATCTAGTTGCGTGATCGGGGGGCTGTCCATGAATTATGTCACCTTAGAAAAAAAGGAAAACATGTTAATCTATGCAGGGTAAAGTAGTACAAAATGTTCCCACTTGCCCAATTGGGCAAGTAACTGAATGTTCTACTTGTCTGAATGGCCCAAGCCAGCCAATTGTAACTGAAATCTGCTGCTGCAGATCAGAAAAATAATGCGGGAAGGTCACCCAGAACTTCACCTGCCCGACCGGGTAAACTAGGTGCTCCTTATTGTCCTACCCTGCTTAGCAATCCTTTCATCCTCTGCCGTCCTTGGTGTGCCATTAAAGATCTCATCGTCATTGCACATGTTGGCAACCATGTTTTGCGCAGGTAAGGTTTTGTTTGTTTGTTTGTTTGTTTGTTTGTTGTTTTACATCCTAGCAACATCGAAGGTCATATCAGGAAGGGTACCGACTTGTGACAGTGTGCACTCATGGCGACTGTATAGTGCTGTCCCACTGGGAAACCTGGCCGTCACCACCATGACCTGGTATCCCACTCAGTTATATTATCCTGACACTGAGCACAACAGTCCTTGCCCTGTCCTAATAATGCCGAGCGCCTAGCTAGGAAGCGACAAGTATCAATTTTAAGTCATTGGTTTGACTCGACCAGGGTTCGAACCCACGATCTACCAGCACGGGAGACGGACACTCTAACTTATTCGGCCATCCCGTCTGGTCCGCAGGTAAGGTAGTGAAGGACCTGTATTCATATGAAGTTTGTTTGTTGGAGTTTTACATCCTAGCAACATCTATGGTCCTATCAGGATTGGATACATGATGGAATAGGCGTATTAATTGATGGCTAGTCGTCTCAGAAATCACATGTTCAATTGAGGTTGGATGATGAGAGGGCGACGCTGGAGGCAGCGAGCCTCGTTCTGACATCGCACTAATGAGTATATAATTTACTAAGTAATAATTATAAGAGGGAGTATTCTGTATAAGTTCATGGGAAAGTCAGGTATTGTGTGTTATAATATAACTATATTGAGTATATAACTTATATACGAGACGGGATGGCCGAATGAGTTAGAGTGTCCGTCTCCCTCGCTGGTAGATCGTGGGGTCGTGGTTTCGAACCCTGGTCGAGTCAAACCAATGACTTAAAAATTGATACTTGTCGCTTCCTAGCCAGGTGCTCGCATTATTAGGACAGGGCAAGGACTGGTGTGCGCAGTGTCAGGATAATGTGACTGAGTAGGATACCAGGTTATGGTGCCAGTGGCCTGGTTTCCCAGTGGGACAGCACTATAAAGTCACCATGAGTGCTGTCACAAGTCGGTACCAATCGTGATATGTCTTTAGATGTTGCTACGACATAAAACTACAACAACAAACAAACAAACAAAAATATATACTCAATATAGTGAGGGAAACCATTTCAATTCAATAATTAGCTGGTGTTGTTTGACTGTAATCTCATGACTACTCTTAGAGCAGCATAATCCGATGGAATTATGCATGTTGTCGGTAACATGAGTAATTCACGACGTTAGAGACCGCGTTAGTGTCGCCAAGTCACTACACCGTGGGTTGCTAGAGCATCTGTACCTCCGCCAATGACGGCGTAGCATTTGAATGTCTATTGGGATTTGGCCTTCGTGTTAAATGCAAAAGAGCCTATGGTCATTCACTACTGGAGCAGCACACGGAACGGGTCGGTTTAAAAAATAGTACCCAACGTCTTTTAGGCTAACTTCATTCCCCCCAAAAAAATTAAGTCAATTGAATAGAAATTAAGTCAATGTGAACACTGAAGCCTATCCTGTCCAGTATTTCTGGGTGCACACCAAAAGTCATTTAGTAATTTTTCATTTCAAATATCCCGAAGAGTTGGTGGTTATAGTAGATTATAAGATCAACCTAATATGTTCATGTAAAATATAAAATAACTCAAAACCATCGGATTATGCAACTTTAATACTAATAGAGCGCTCAAGAAAATAGCACACATGGTGTGGCCTAACACTGGTTGAACAATCAGAGAAGGAGCCTTCCCAAGTCCCGCCCAACTCACCACTGCTATCTGATAGCGAAGAAGCAGGCTTCCCAATGTTGTAGTCCGTTACCACGGTAACAGTAAACCGCCGTTCATCAGCTCCTGTGAACTGTTTTACTAACAAATCACGACGGAAAACCGCCAAATTTCAAAACGTTTAATACGAAGTTAGTTTTTTTAGTAAGACTTAGCGGAAGTAATAAATGGAATAATTAGCTCATGTTGCATTGTTTCAAACTCTGGAAATAATTTCTTTTGGAATATTGTGAAATATGCCGTGGTGCCTTGACTAGGGCTATTTATGTCATTAGGAGGGAATAGTCCATGACATTCTGGTAATACGGGCCCTTGAGGTTAGGCAGCATCTGGGTGACCGCTGTGAGTATCCTATATTATCGCCCACGGCGCTTTCCAAGCCGCTAAGTTTTGTAGATGGTTCCTGGGACGAGGGGTATTAATTTACTGCTGCCTGTCTCACAAATAACATGTTCACTTCAGGTTGGTTGATGAGGAGGGCAACGCTGGAGGCGGCGAGCCTCGTTCTGACATCGCACTAATGTGTGTCTGTGTCTGTGTAAAGCCCCTGTCACACCTCACCGGATTGAGGAAACGGAAAGAAACCGAACAAAGTCTGTTGATATCCGGTAAAGTCTGGTGTGTGTCCATTGCATATTCGTTGCATATCCGTTGATATCCGCCCCGATCCGTTACAAGTTTTGAACATGCACAAAACTTGGATGCCGTCGGATTGACGTCTATGGTTCTGGTTCGGTTTGAGTCCGTTTAGTCCGCTTACTGTCCGTTGGCTATCCATTCATGTCCATTTCATGTCCGTTCGTCCAGCGGCCTTTGACCCAATATCGCAACATTATGACATATTTTAATACATTTTGATGCTTATCACGCCCTAACACCACCGGACTAGACAGTTATGTCTGTTGCTCAATCCGGCGAGGTGTGACAGCCGCTTTAAACTTACATGTGTACTCAATCATGTTTGGTTGGGGTAGTATTTTAATATGACGCTTGTATTACTATCATCATTTTATTATTAATACTGTGACTCCTTGCCCTGAGAGATCAGTGCAGAGTACAACAGTATTATCAAATATAATCATTTGTGTTTGGTTATAAATGGAAGTGTTTATTGTTTTGATTGAATGTGAGCTAATCTGATAGTTTCGGCCCAGTCGGCCCTTGAGTGCTCCTCACGGATCAACCCTGGTATAGGGGAGGGAGTTGTTTTATGGTGATGGGGTGCGCGCGCACCGACGGGTTCCCCTGCAGGGGTTGGGGGTGGGGACTGTTCCAGGACCGCTGTGGTGGTTTAAAATCTCAGTGTGTTTAGATTATATGCTCGGGGTTCTGCGCATGCGTAAAAATCAAACGGCATTTCAGCATATTCAATTAATCAACTCGGGTGACCCTAGCAACTTTCTAATGCATAAATGTGAAGTCATCGCTCCTAGCCAACCCCAGCCAGGAGGTGGGTTAAACATTTTGCACAAGGGACATGTTTTTGTCAACTCCACTCGCGGTGTTCTATTTGAATTTCTAGCAACTCGGGTGACCCGAGTCACCCGGGTTGTGTTAATCGAATACGCGCATGTGCATAATCCATTGACGCATGCGCAGAACCCCAAGCATAGACTCTATCACACTGAGATTTTAAACCGCCACACCGGGAGACGCGGGGTCATGGGGGTGCGGTTGGGGCTGGCCGGTTTCGGGGTAGAGTAACTAGATCAGGTAGAGTGTAGGTGACACAGTGAGATGGATGATGGCTAGGGGAGCTATAGGAAGTCTGTTTTGTATATATGTATATTATATGAGGAGAGGCACAATACTGGGCCAAAGAATAAGGACATATGCATAAAATTACATATTGTGCTTAGAATTACTATCCAGATTGTTTAGATACTAGCAGAGGTCTTCGACTAATAGTCAATATAAAAAAATGCATTTAATTTAATTTTTTTAACAATTTTTGGTGTGCATTTTCAAAGATTGCTCAACACGAGCAGTAAAACGTTAGTTATGCTTGGGTGCGAAACTAAACAAAATTAGTTCGTTTATATCTGCTGGAAATTTAGATGTGACATTAAGTTGCAACGTTTGATCTGACGTAGGGCAACAATGGTAACTAACAACAAACGATTTTCACCTGGTTATCGTATAAGTATGAAAGAAGGAAAAATAAAAACAGGATTAATTTTGTTCTTTCAATCTTATACAAGCAGCAAATATTCTATTTTAACATTTAATTTAATTTCTATGGGGGCCATAGCGTTTTCAAAATTGTACGTGTGAAATTCATTCGGCCATCACGTTTTTAAAATTGTGAGTGTGAAATTCATTCGGCGATCGCGTTTTACAAATTGGAAGTGTGAAATTCAGTTATGCGGAACACATAATTCACATAATATTGGTATTTGTTGAGCAGGATGGCTGAATGAGTTAAAGCATCCGTTCCCCGTGTTGGTAGATCGTGGGTTCGAACCCTCGTTGAGTCAAAGAATTCATACTTGTCACTTCCTTGCAGGCACTCAGTATTATTATGTTAGGGCAAGGAGCAGTGGAATGAGGAAGACCAATGCGGTCGTTCTGGTAGGTCATGTCCTCGTTTTAGGTGAAACAGACAGGTGGCGCCCCCCACCCCCCGGATCTGAGGTTGACTAGAATAGAACAGTATATATGACTAGATCAAGGCTCCTCCAGTCGATGACTGAGGGAGGAGTACGGCCTTATTATACTCATATAATGGCTTATACAGCATATATTATACACGCGCTGAGGTATGCTAATACTAATAGAGCCCGGTGCTATATGTGCATGTGTGTCTGTATATATATACATATATGTGTGTCTGTATATACATATGTGATATATATCGATATGATATCACACACACAGCAGGACGGAATGGAATGGCCGACTAGGATTGGTCTGCGGTCGGGTAAAATCAAAAAGTTGTAAAATAGTCACTTTTCGCTACTTTCCCTTCGAACTCGGTATTATCAAGATAGGACAATGACTCTTTGGCTCGGGAAATGACTGTTTGGACAGATATCTAGCAATATAGCAATATAGCAATATTACCTCTTCTAATTCCATCAATACTGCATGGATGTGTGTGTATGTGTGCGTGCGTGCGTGCGTGCGTGCGTGTGTGTGTGTGTGTGTGTGTGATGGGGAGGGGGTACAATCAGTACCAATCCTTAATGTTGTGAATTCGTGCATGGAGAATGAATACCTGTATGGATTAAACTATTGTATCGCATGATAGCCAGCCTCACTAACGCCTATAAGAAACATAAATTATGTTCGAATAGAAATAAATAAAAAGGAGAAAAAACTATTTAATGTAAACAAGACACAAGCATCCTGACATTCTACTACCACTAGTATTAGGTACCGGCAGCGTCATGAAAAAGTCCAGGAATGGCCCTTTTTTTCATCAATATTCACATGCTTGTAACTATTTCTCCATGTATTTGATTTTGATGAAATTGCATAACCTAGAAGATAAACATATTTTCTATCCGATGTTGTTGATGGATTGAATATAAAGTAAGTTTGTATTTAAATTAAAAGACATTTGTATGATGACTATATTTAGTGAATATTCCTGCATTACTGGTGTCAATGAAAACTCTGTAAACAGGGTCTCTTTCATGGGCTCGTGCTTCCTTGCACTAGTAGAAAGTGATGGATGCTACCAAAAAAAGCGCAATTACCCCAGCTTTCTATCCATATATAGTTTGCCATAGGTCAAAAAGGTCAATTAGGTCAAATTCTGTAATTTCAATTATTTTGAAAGTTTAAAACCCATTTACTGAATCAAAAAATATTTAAAGCCTAATAAGATTTGGTATGGATAGATAGACTATCTTATTCCCATTCCAATGATACCAATCTTAGTATAGTGCTAGTTAGTGCCAGGAGCCGCGGACAGAATATTGACACTAACTTGTTTGGACCTTTGCTGACCACACTAGTTTCACAATGGTAACACCCATGTAGAAACATTCATATGACATTGATATCTATTGAGATATATTACAGAATATATAATCTAATATTGGGCCAAATTTGGGGAGGATCCAACCATTGCTCTAGGCACAGTGAATATTTAAAGATATACTTAAATCAATATGTTTGGTTTCAGACACTTTTAATTTGTATTTGCAATCAAAATGCAGCTTTTGATATTTTTAGCAAAGTTATTGCTATAGCCAATACGCATTAGTTCCATAGGCTATGTGTTTTTTATTTAACTGTGTACACTTTTCTTTTATATGTGCAATCAAAATGCACTTTTGATATTTCTAGACAGAATATTAACACGATAATGTGTATTACGTCAGGATGATGTGCACTGTCAATTTATAGGAAGTTTAACCAATTGGTTAAGCTACAGTGAGCATTTAAAAATTCATCAAATTGATATATTTGCTTTTCCGACAATTTGTCTATATATGCTCAAATAAATACTTTCCATATTTTTGAATATAACATTGATATAAATAATATATTTGAGTCTTAGAAAATGGTTATTGTAATACTGTTCCAAATATGAAGAAGATTCAAAAGATTGTTTTGCTGCAATTAGCTTTCAAACATAGAAATCTTGAAAATAATTCACTTACCGATGCTGTTTACATGCAAACAATTAAACTTATTGATATTTTAGGATGCAAATATCTGAAAAAGAGCACGTTACACTGTTATCAATAGGTGAACTATTTAGCATTATTCAGTCTTGTTACAGTTTTCCAAGAAAATACCATGTTTTGAAAATGTCTATTTGGCCAAATCAGAATGATTTTTTGGTTATGAATTACCCTTTTTGACATTGTCTTATTAAAAATCTGCTGGACTCATTGATTTAGCAATTGATAATTTAAATTCCTTTATATATGTAGAATGGAAATTGGTTAGAAAAACTCCGCTCACATCCTTCCACTTCTTATTATATTTGGTCAAAGTTCCACTTTTAATTCAAAATTAATACAATTTATACATTTAATCTTGAAAAAGTATTATCTCAAGAACAATAATATATATAGCCTAACTGTTTTTGGATTTGGGCTTGTAATTTCAATGTCTACAGGAAGGAATATAAATATTGAACGGGATGCACATTTTAAAATTTCGTTGTCGGTACCTACTAGTATATTGTACTATTTGCAGTGTGTATATATTCTGGGCAGCTGGTGAGGGGGCTGGCTTTATTGTCGTCTGGGCTCTAGAAGTGGTGCCCTGTATGTCTAAAGAGATCACGTGACGAGCGCCGACACGACTGTCCAGGGGGCCATCTTGCACATAACAAACACAGAGAATTCCCCCGAAAATAATGATTGTTTGTTTGTTTGTTTGTTGTTGTTTTATGTCCTAGCAACATCTAAGGTCATATCAGAATGGGTACCAACTTGTGACAGTGTGCACTCGTGATGACTTTATAGTGCTGTCCCACTGGGAAACCAGGCCGCCAGCACCATGACCGGATATCCCACTCAGTCACATTATCTTGACACTGAGCCAACCAGTCCTTGCACTATCCTAATAATGCCGAGCGCCTGGCTAGGAAGCGACAAGCATCAATTTTTAAGTCATTGGTTTGACTCGACCAGGGTTCGAACCCACAACCACACGATCTACCAGCACAGGAGACGGACTCTCTAACTCAAATAATGAAATGGTATGCAATAATAATACATGTAATATGAAATAACAATGGTAAGAAATAACAATAGTATGAAATAATAGTACAAATTCATTGTATGAAGTAAAATTTGATGAAATAGTAATAGTAGGGAATAGTAATAATATATATTTATATATTTATATGAAATAATATATAATTATATGAAATAAAATATTTATATGAAATAATATATAATTATATTAAATAAAATATTCATATGAAATATCAATATATATACTTTAATATCAAATAATACCTTTAATATCAAATAATACCTCTAATATATATTAACGACAATTCTTTTTTTAAAGACCAATTTTGAATATATAGTACATTATAGAGGTACCAATATTTCTTGACCATATTGATAAAAGTCACAAAGCATGTTGCTTGTTTTCAGGTGTACTGCAGGGTTCGTTGCATTAGACTTTTCGAGGGCTGGTTGGTTAAATGTAGACAAACCGAGACGAGAGTGACCTCAGCGCTGAGCTATGCTAATACAGCCAAGTGCTAACCGCAGCCTACCAAGGACAACCATGCGAATAAGTATTGGGTGTGTGTGTGGGTGGGGGGGGGGGGGCTGAGTGTGTGGGGGTTGTTGACGGCGGTGTTGTTTGTGGTGGCGGTGTTTGTGGAGGGTGATGGGGGGGGGGGGCTGAGTGATGGTGTGGGGGATCGGATGGTTGGAGGTGGTGTTGTGTGTGGGGGTGATGGTGTTGTTTGTGGGGGTGATGGGGGGCGGGTATTGATTGTAGGTGGGTGTGGCTGGTGGTGGCGTTCATTGTCGCGATCTTGGTGGTGTGGATGGTGATAGTATTGATTGTGGGGGTGGGGGTGGTATTGATTGTGGGGTGTTTGGTGGTGGTGCGGATGGTGATAGTATTAATTGTGGGGGTGGTATTGATTGTGGGGTGTTTGGTGGTGGTGGTGTGGATGGTGATAGTGTTGATTGGGAGTCCTATGGGTAGGGATGAGTGGTGATTGTGAAGTGTTGTGGTGTTGTTTGTGGGGGTGGTGGGGATGTTGAAGGAGGAGGATTAAGCCAAGCCTAAATGCAGCCTAAGGAAGGTTCCGATGGGTCAGCATTGAAGTTCATACAATGTGGATCACTGCGTCCTTTGATCTCTACAGGCCGGGTGGTGGCGCTCTGGGTACATCTGTGTCAGCCCCTGTCGGGTCTCCTTTTTAATTTGGCGCGCTGTGATGCCAGAAGTTCTCTGGACTTTTATTACCGTCTGCATGCCGGCCACTCGCCACGAGTCAACCATGACGAGAATAATGGCGGCGAGTCAGCTTTCAATGTTACCTCTTACTAAGTCTTAGACCAGACGGGATGGCCGAATGAGTTAGAGCGTCCGTCTCCCATGTTGGTAGACCATGGGATCGTGGGTTCGAACCCTGTTCGAGTCAAACCAATGACTTAAACATTGATACTTGTCGCTTCCTAGCCAGGCGCTCGGCATTATTAGGATAGGGCAAGGACTGGTTGGCTCAGTGTCAGGATAATGTGACTGAGTGGGATATCAGGTCATGGTGCTGGTGGCCTGGTCTCCCAGTGGGGCAGCACTATAAAGTCGCCATGAGTGCGCACTGTCACAAATCGGTACCCGTCCTGATATGACCTTAGATGTTGCTAGGACATAAAACAACAACAAACAAACTAACACAACTAAGTCTTAGTCTGCCTATTGATAGCGGAACCACTTTTTATGTGTTGATGGTTGTTGTTGTTTTACGTCCTAGCAACGTCTACGGTCATATCAGGACGGCTTTATGCGTTGATATTCTTTCTGTTTTGGCTATGTGTTTTATATCCAGTGCGTGTGTGCGTCCTCTTCCCGCCCTCTTTTTTGTGTGATGGTGTATTTATGCTGTCCATAACAGTTAAGTTTAATGACTTGTTTTCGTCACTAGACACTAATAGTCTCGTGGTTGCCTTTGTTTGACCACTTTCAGTTGTTGCGTAGCTATCCACTGCATGCATTATTTCTCTGTTTGTAAGCATTCTCCCACATCCCCCAACCCTCTGTGACTTTGTTAGTTCGACAATTGGTTAGTTGTGTGGTTTACAAATAGTTACTTTCCTTGTCATTAATCTTTTATTTAACGTCTAAAGTTTACCTCCTGTATGTATCATGCCTAACATGTATACCCTCTAAGTACCAGACGGGATGGCCGAATGAGCTAGATCGTGGGGTCGTGGGTTCGAGTACTGGTCGAGTCAAACCAATGACTTTAAAATTGATACTTGTTGCTTCCTAGCCAGGCGCTCGGCATTATTAGGATAGGGCAAGGACTGGTGTGCTCAGTGTCAGGATAATGTGACTGAGTGGGATACCAGGTCATGGTGCCGGCGGCCTGGTTTCCCAGTGGGACAGCGCTATAAAGTCGCCATGAGTGCGCACTGTCACAAGTCGGTACCCGTCCTGATATGACCTTAGATGTTGCTAGGAGGTAAAACAACAACAAACAAACTGTATACCCTCTAACTATCAGTGTATTTTTTATTTATTTTTTTGTCTATCAATTTAAATTAATTATTTTGTATTTGTTGTTGTTAGCTTGCCCGCGTTCGTGCGTGCATGTCGATAAGAAATTGACATAAATATAATCAAATTGATTCAAATTGTTCTGGCCGGTCGGACCGTTGACGTTCGACTAACTTTCCGGCTGACAAAGCAAATGGACCCCGTGTGTGTGCACTTGTGTCTGCGCGGGGTGCCATCGTGGCCAATTAAACATTCGACACCGTCAGAAACAGGCAGTTATCCCATGGAACTGCACTCGTATCTTTGCAGTTTTCTCAAATTGTCCCTGTTCTCCACCATTCCTGTCCCTTCCCTTGAAGATTCATACTGCCCATCATGGATAAGTCTGAATAGACTTGTTTTCACCATTAGACAGATTGTTGATAGAAAGCCTGAGCCTACACTTTTACAGACCCAAGGGATTTTTAACCTCCTACACCACATAGACATGGTATGAGAGCAACTGGCCTTTGATGACACTGTAAGTTATACCCACCAGTGGAAATCCAAATTGTCAGAGGTGGGGGGGGGGCATGGGGAATCGAACCACCAACCCTCAGATTAGGTGTCCGACATTGATCACTGTGCCTTGCAAGATAAATAATAAAATAAATAAATAAAATATTTATATGGCGCCCAATCCAGCAAGCCGTTCTCAGGCGCTTTACATAACAAACAAATATACAGGAAAATAAATTTCAAACCACGGTAACCAGCGGCGAGCCACCACCGTCGTCCCGACGGTGGAAAATATGTGGTGATCATCCGACCAATAGCCACCGGTGGCCCGACGGTGGAAAATATGTGTAGACCGTCCGAGCAATAGCCACCGTCGGCCCTATCTGGGGTTTACAATCAACATGTCTAATATCCACTTATCTAACTAAATACGACTCATTAACCCCTTGTAAAATTTTCCGATATTTGAGATATTGGTATGGAGAACTATTTTATAATAAATTGCAAATGGTCTATATAATGGTAGATGGTATGTAAAACCAAATGCATATAAGGTATATGTGGTGTTGGTGATCCACTTACTAATTAAAGCTAGAAATTGTATATTAATATAGATAGTGAGAGAGGGTCACTTCTTGACCTGAGAGAGGGTCATTTCTTGACATGTGAGACAGTCTTTGGAACTCTCCTCACATACCCCCCCCCCCCCCAAGTGTTATTTATGGATCACTGCACACCAGACACAGCAGGGCACTGTAGCCAGGCATAACCATGCCTTGGTTACAAGGATATTGAACCCTCATTGGTGGATATAGAATGCCTGTTAGTGATTGGAAGACTTGATCATGTGATCACCACCATCTTATTTCCTGAAACTATATACGATAAATGAAGGAGTCTAACTCTCCTACCTTTCACTCTATATCTACTTTCCTTCCTTGCCTGTAGTGATTTCCTATTAGCCTATCTACACCACTCAAACTGCCAGCCGTCGACTTTACACCCTGTTAGTTTCCTAAGTTATACATAATGTGAGTCTGCACTGCTTAATACCTTAAAAAGTAAAATATTGCCAATACTGCTGCAACTAACATTTCTAATATTCATAAAGATGGTTTTGACCAGACTTGAAGAATGGAGGATATGGCCATACCACTGTAGTTTGACCAGGGTAGGATAATAAGGACTGCCCGGTTTCCCGGGGCACCTAGTTTACTCAGTCGGGCAGATGAAGTTCTCAGTGCCCTGCCCTAAAGGGCAAGTCGTTATTTTTCTGATCTGCAAGAGCAGATTTAATTTTCAATTGCCTGACTTGGGCTTGGGTAAGTAGTTTTGCCAGTCGGACAAGTCGATGATTCGGTCACTTGCCCAATTGGGCAAGTGGGGGAAACAAGTTACTGTCCTACCCCAGAATCTCTTTGCGATCGTCAGATCTTTGTGTGGTTCACTTGCCTACTTGACACAGACTTCCTCATTGGAATATGGTGTTTGTATTTATATGCTAAAAATAATATTTATGCACTACAATTTATATATAGGTGATAGAAATAAGCAAAATCTTTCACTTGTCTATAGAACAAGTCTGGTGTGATTTTCACTTGTCTGTCTGACTTTTCACTTGTCCACAATACTTACCTTTATTATCTTAGTTAACCTCCATGGCTATGGGAATAAAAATATATAAATAAATCAAAGCTACAAAACAAATGTCATAAATAATGTGAATTACATTTTAAGCAAACAAAGTCACGAAATACACCCCAGAATTTTCAATTGTCCAACGGAAAAGCTCAAGCCATATTCTGCTTGTCCTTGCCTATTCTCACTTGGCTCGGACAAGCGGACACGCTCTTATTTCGAACGTTACATATACAGTAAAATCCCGCTAAATCGACCGACCATGGGACCGACTATAAATGGTCCATTTAGGGAGTTTTTTTTTATAATCATTACAATGGTATGATATGCGCGATAGTTTGGGACCCAAATAAAGCCATCGATATAGGAGAGTGGTCGATCTGTGGAGATGGTCGGTAAAGGGGCTGTCACACTACGACGTATGGCCTTAGCGTATCCCAACGTATGCAATTTTCGACCAACACATCAACATATGGAGTCATACGTCGAGTACGCTCGGGATACGGCGTCATAGGTCGGCGTAGGTCGAGCCACTAACAAAATTGTTGTGCATGTTCAAAATTGTCAACATATGTCGCTGTATGGCTCATACGTTTCTCATACGCTTGGCGTACATCGGCGTATGTTATGCACACGATAGGGGTAGGTCGGGATAGGTTGGAACACGTTAGCCATACGTTCAGCCTGTTTTAACGTGCAGACCTCGTACAGCCAACGGATGCATAACATACTCCAAACATACTTCAAGCGTATGCCTGCCATATCTCCAGCGTAACTTATGCACCATACTTCTAGCGATGGAGTAACGTATGTAACATTGGTCAGCGTACCGTCAGCGTATGCAAACATTTTGCGATCGTTTTGTGAGGCATATGAACGTTCTCAATAGGTCAGAGATACTTTCTGCATACGTTACATACGTTGTGTGTATGCCCATTTTTATCCCTCGCAGCACGAAAAGTTTGGCATATGCCAACCTATTTTGATTTGAAATTTATTTCAACACGTTACGCATATGCCGGCGCCATATGTCGTAGTGTGACGGCCTTTAGAAAGGTTTTACTGTCAACTTTAAAAACGCGACTCCGGTGACAAACCATGCCCCTCTTGTTGTCTGCTGGTTGTCTCACATTGGACGTGAGCTCTGGGTGCTTCAGATAGACTGTGTGGCCACCCACCCAGGCCTTCAAGCCACGGTTACATAGCCGTTAGTGGGTGTAGTTGAACGTCCTGGAGGCTAACATAGTTGAACGTACCGGCATCCATACCGTAGCGTATTTATCCGTACCTTAACGTATTTATCCGTACCCAAACCTACCGTACCTTAAAGTTGCATAGTCCGATAGTTTTGAATTTCTGTATTTTTTCTGAGATAAATATATCAGATCGATCACTGGTATCTACTTCACATTAGTTCAAAGTTACTTTTATTTTAAATGGTAAACTTTTGAGATATTTTGAGTGCAAACATGGAAAATTAGTTTTGGCATGCTTGCCAAAACTCTGACAGCATAGACTTCTGCAGTAACAGGTTCTGTTAAATTGACTCAGTATTGCCTTCTACGCAGAAACAAATGCTTAAAGTGCATCAGTATCTAAGTTAGATATATCAAATCAAATCTAGATAATTGGTTTGGTTTTGAAAATTTGATATTTTATCGTACTATGCATCTTTAACGTATTTCAACATAGTTTAATGTACTTACACCATCTTTGACCCACGTTAATCTATCCCATGGATCACTAAGTCCACTAACGGCTATGTGACCAGGCCTTTACACGCTTTAAACTGCACCATTTAATTAACCTTCTAATTACGAGTATCACCATTTCGCTATTTTTAACTTCATAAGTGTATTCTTATTGTGTGCTTATATACATTCTGTGTAAAAGTGATAATTGAATAATAACAATGCGACTTAATACAAGTCAAACACTTGTCACTGTGAATATGGCCTTTGCTACTGACACGGCATTAAGCAACCAATCAATATCATTAATCATTACAGCTGCATAGTCCGATGAAATATCAAATTTCCAAAACCAAACGAATTATCTAGATTTGGTTTGACATATCTAACTTAGATACTGATGCGCTTATTAAGCATTTGTTTCTGCACCGAAGGCAATATTGAGTCAATTTAACAGAAGCTGTTACTCCAGAAGTCTATGGTGTCAGAATTTTGGCAAGCTTGCCAAAACTAATTTTCCTTGTTTGCACTCAAAATATCTCAAATGTTTACCATTTAAAATAAAAGTAACTTTGAACTAATGTAAAGTAGATACTAGTGATTGATCTAATATATTTATCTCAGAAAAAATAAAGAGATTCAAAACTATCGGACTATGCAACTTTAAAGCAACCAATCAATCAATCAAAGACATTTAAAGTAATTGCTAGTGACATTTGAAGTAGGTAAGAACTGAAGAACTGTCTGTGGAAGGCAATCAGGGGTTGGTTGTTGGAATTTTACGTCCTGGCAACTTCTAAGGTCATATGAGGACGGGTTCCGACTCATTGATAGTGCACACTCATGGTGACTTTATAGTGCTGCCCCACTGGGAAATCAGGCCACCAGCACCATGACCTGATATCCCACTGAAAACAACAACAAACAAGCATGGCTTGGGTTCTGATTGGGCTGGAATCTATAGCAGTTAATTAGTAAGCCGCGCCCGTCCTTCGCTGCCAGTGCGTAGACACCGGAGCCTCCTGATATGACCTTAGATGTTGCCAGGACGTAAAGCCCCAACAGCCAACCGTAGACGCCGGTAGTGGCCCGTGCCGCCCGACGCTGTGGCCGGGTTTAATTAGCACTCAGCGTGGCTTGTGTCCGTGGCCGTGAGCCTGAATATTGCTGACCGCATTCCCAATCCCCCCGGTCACGGTATGTTAATCACTCCGAGGCCTCGGATGGAATCTGAGCAACAGACATGCGCACATACCGACACGATGTCAGTCGGGCGTTGTCGGTCGGTCGGTCGGTCGGACTGCCTTGTGGTTCGAGTTGTTTCATTTGATTTGAAATTGCATAATCGATCAGTAAAAAAATATTGTCATGTGGGTGGTGATGAAAATGGGAAATATTGCGCCTAGAGCGGGACTCAAACACATCTCTTTGCATTCCGGGATAGTGTGCTAACCATTACACCATCTAGGCTCCCTGATGTCACCACACTATCCACGTGTACCTGTCTATGCGCCTCCTTGCCTGAGACTAGTGAGAGGTCTGTGCAGATTACTACCATATGTACACAAATCAAAAGTGAAAATGATAAGGAAAATGGGAAATATTGTGCTTATTAGCAGGTGTCGAACCCCAGGGTAGGACAGTAACTTATTTTCCCACTCGCGTAATGGGGACCTTTCAGTTTGCATGAGTCTCTCGTCAGATGGCGACTCATGCCGGTCTCAGTAATGCTTTAGTTGGTACCCCCGACACCCCAACCACACACCTAAAACCCCACCACACACTTACACCCCCACCACACACCTACACCCTCACCACCCACACACGACACCTACACCACCACACACACACACATACACCCTCACCACACACCTACACCTCAATCACACACATCTACACCCCACGACACCACCACCGCACACCTACACCACCAAAACACATACCACACACCTAAACCCCCACCACACACCTACACCCCCACAACACACCTATACCCTGACCACACACCTACACCCCAACCACACACACCTACACCCCACCACATCCCTAAATCCCCACCATACACCTACACCCCCACCACACCACCACACATCTACACCCCCACCACGCACCTACACCACACAACTACACCGTCACCACACACCTACGCCCACCACACACCTACACCCCCACCACCCACCCCTAAACCCTCAACCACACATCTACACCCCAACCACACACACACACACCTACACCCCACCACATCCCTAAACCCACCATACACTGCACCCCACCACCCCCAAACCTCCACCACACACCCACCACACACCTACACCCCAACCACACACACACCACATCCCTAAACCCCCACCACATACCTACACCCCACCACACCGTAAACCCTCACCCACACCCACCACACACCTACACCAACCACCACACACACACCACATCCCTAAACCCCCACCACACACCACATCCCTAAACCCCCACCACACACCTACACCCCCACCACACCCCTAAACCCTCACCACACACCCACCACACACCTACACCCCCACCACACACATACTTACACCCCCACCACATCCTTAAACCCCCACCACACACCTACACCACCAACACACACACACACACACACACCTACACCCTTCTATCCAACCATGATGGCCGACTTGGACCGGGAACGGGTGCTGCCACCAAGTGTAAAGTGAGAGAACTGACCCATGAAAGCTCCCCATTGGGCAAGTGACTGAATTTTCTACTTACCTGAGTGGCAAAACTACTTGCCCAAGCCCAAGGTAGCCAATTGAAACTGAAATCTGCTATTGCAGATTAACAAAAAAATGACTTGCCTGTTTGGGCAGGTCACCGAGAACTTCACCTTCCTGACCGAGTAAACTAGGTGCTCGGGGAAACCGGACAGTCCTTATTGTCCTACCTTGAACCCACACTTCTTGCCATTCCGTGGCTAGTGTGCTAACCCTTACACTACATAGGCTCCCTGATGCAATCACCTTATCCACACCTACCTGTCAATGTGGATCCTTCCATATATATAGATACATATGAGCCTGTCTCAAAAGGTGCCAACTCTTCGGTTTTTTTCCCCATAGTAACGATTGACACAAAACAGCACAGGAACACTGAAAACACAAGGACATTTGCTTCAAATCAATATGTATTCTATTGGGATTATGAAACACCATGTAAAAAACAAATCAGTTTATCCTGAGCAAATGCATAAGTAGATAGTATGTTTATCGTTACTATGGACAAAGTTTTGTCCCATATTGTTTAGCACCTTTTGAGAGTCTCATATGCATATTAAATGTATACGGCATGTAGGTGATGAAAATGGGAAAAATACCTAGAGCAGTATGCAGTCACCCTATCCACGTCTACCTGTCTATGTGGCTCCTTGCATGTGAGGTCAGTGCAGACAACTACATATATAACAGACATGATTTGACTAGGACATAGATAAACTAGCAAGCATTATAGTGCTGCTCCACTGGGAGGTCCCGCCACCAGTACCACGACCCAATATCCAACTCAGTCAGAGTAACTCTATACTGAGAAAACCATTCCTTCACTGTCATATTACTGCAGAGCACCAGGCTTGATAGTGACACATAGGAATGTTGTATTTAATTGGTTTAACTCGGTCGGGCTTCAAAGCGACGACCTCCCTCATGCGAAGCTAGTCAGGGTTCTTGCCGATATACTTCTTTACTTCATCTGTAATCATGTTTTCTATGCAAAGTGGTGTTTCTGGTTAACATAAAAGACAATTAATATCCTTCAAGCTTGATGATTTACTGAACACATGTTGATCAATGAAGTTCATATATGAATGTGGCTTTCTTTGTGTGTTTTGTCTCAAGTTTGTATTAAATATCACATTATTTAACTCTTCTGTTACAATTTTGTAATGATACTTACGCTTCCTAGCCTGGCACTCAGCATTTTTAGGATATGGCAAGGACTGGTTGGCTCAGAGTCAGGATAATGTGACTGAGTGGGATATCAGGTCATGGTGCTGGCGTCCTGGTTTCCCAGTGGGGTAGCACTATAAAGGCACCATGAGTGCGCACTGTCACAAGTTGATCCCAATACTGATATGACCTTAGATGTTGCTAGGACGTAAAACAACAACAAACACTTACACACACACTCTCACACTCACACTCACACTCTCACACACACGCTCTCACACACACTCTCACACACACACTCTCACACACACTCACACTCTCACACACTCATACACACTCTCACACACTCACACACTCTCACACACACTCACACACATCCTCACCCACACACGCACGCACATACACTTGCTGTAGCGGCAGCTTTGTTTTCATTAGGGCTGATTACAGAATGTTGAGGCAGCTCTAGCCGAGCCAGCCTTAATGCCTGTGGAATGTAGCATAGCTCAGCAGATTACCTGTTCGCCCGTTTAATTAACTCTCACCTGGTCATTTCCACCAACCACTTCAAGTTACTGACGAATCTAGTTTGTTTTGCGGGGTTTTGCATCATAGCAGCATCCTATCGGGCGCGTGCCTGAATCGGTAGAGCGTGGGCCTCGCGTTTGCGGGAGATCAGGAGTTTGGTTCTCGGTCGAGCCAAACCAATGACTTATAAAATTAATACTTGTCACTTCCTAGCCTGGTGCTCGGCATTATTAGGATAGGGCAAGGACTGGTCGGCTCAATGTTAGGATAATGTGACTGAGTGGGATATCAGGTCAAAGTGCAGTGGCCTGGTCTCCCAGTGGGGAAGCACTGTAATGTTGCCATGAGTACGTACTGTTAGTGAAGAACAACCCATTAGAAAAAGTGGTGAACGGCTGGGTAAATGAAATGAACACATCATTTCTTAATTTAAGAAACAAAATATACTCTTCAAATAAACTTTATATTTACCCGCTACTTTTGAATTGTTAAATAAATTATATTATGTAGCTTAATAGATTTGAAAAGTCAAATCGAGAGCATTCTTGGGTCGCCATCTTGCTTGTTTACATCCTCTGTCATTTCACCAACTCTACACCAATATAAGTAGATACTGGATGCTGGAACCAGGAATTCCACTTCCTGTTCCATACTAAACCAGTTTTTGCTCGTTTTTAGACTACATTCACCCCTACCCAGTGTAGAGGTGAATCTTTTATCTAGGCGGGGGTGGGGGAGGGTTCAGTCAGTGTCAGGAGTGTATAGGGTTCTGTCAGTGTCAGGAGTGTATAGGGTTCTGTCAGTGGCAGGAGTGTATAGGGTTCTGTCAGTGGCAGGAGTGTATAGGGTTCTGTCAGTGTCAGGTGGGTGTATATACAGTGCTCTGTCACTAGTGTCAATGTCACGAGTGTACAAGTGCTGTCAGTATCAGGAGTGTATAGGGTTCTCTCAGTGGCAGGAGTGTATAGGGTTATGTCAGTGACAGGAGTGTATAGGGTTCTGTCAGTGGCAGGGGTGTATAGGGTTCTGTCAGTGGCAGGAGTGTACAGGGTTCTGTAAGTGACAGGAGTGTATAGGGTTCTGCCAGTGGCAGGAGTGTATAGGGTTCTGTCAGTGTCAGGTGTGTATAAGTGTTGTCAGTGTCAGGTATGTATAAGTTCTGTCAGTGTCAGGAGTGTATATGGTTCTGTCAGTGTCAGGAGTGTATAGGGTTCTGTCAGTGTCAGGTGTGTATAGGGTGCTGTCAGTGTCAGGTGTGTATATGGTTCTGTCAAGTGTCAGGAGTGTATAGGGTGCTGTCAGTGTCAGGAGTGTATATGGTTCTGTCAGTGTCAGGTGTGTATAAGTGCTGTCAGTGTCAGGGCTGTATAGGGTCCTGTCAGTGTCAGGTGTGTATAAGTGTTGTCAGTGTCAGGAGTGATTATGGTTATGTCAGTGTCAGGTGTGTATATGGTTCTGTCAGTGTCAGGTGTGTATAGGGTTTTGTCAGTGTCAGGAGTTCTGTCAGTGTTAGGTGTGTCTATGGTTCTGTCAGTGCCAGGTGTGTCTATGGTTCTGTCAGTGTCAGGTGTGTATATGGTTCTGTCAGTGTCAGGAGATATATGGTTCTGTCAGTGTCAGGTGTGTATATGGTTCTGTCAGTGTCAGGAATGTATATGGTTATATTAGTGTCAGGTGTGTATATGGTTCCATCAATGTCAGGTGTGTCTATGGTTCTGTCAGTGTCAGGAGTGTATATGGTTCTGTCAGTGTCAGGAGATATAGGGTTCTGTCAGTGTCAGGTGTGTATATGGTTCTGTCAGTGTCAGGTGTGTATAGGGTTCTGTCAGTGGCAGGGCTGTATAGGGTTCTGTCAGTGGGAGGAGTGTACAGGGTTCTGTCAATGTCAGGTGTGTATAGGGTGATGTCAGTGGCAGGAGTGTATATGGTTCTGTCAGTGTCAGCAGTGGTCTGGGAACTCAGGAAACTCGGCACTTCTGTCGGGTTCCTCCTCTACATGGTGTTTTCCAATTACGCGTTGTGTATGTTGCAGCGCGGAGACATACATTCTGCATTATAGAAGCTTGTTTTGCTCAGTCGGTCCGTAGTCGGTCGGCGGGCAGACGGAATGATGGAATGGGGTCAATAGGTCGATGCACCGTGAGGGCAGTTAGTGGCGCCACCACCGGACAACAATGGTACTGATTAAAACCCACAGTAGTTGCCGAACTCCTGTTGCAATGGACACCATATATATGTCGATATATAGAAATATAGTCTCGGAATTAAACACTTGCTATCCGGACCGTACTTCGTCCACACCTCTCTATCTCCTCTCTGCTGGCCATGCTCCTCCTTGATAATGTCTGAAAAGAGTTCCAGGAGGGGGAGCCCGTCAGTATTTCACTTTCTACTCTTACCCTGTCCGTGTCTTTGGCTTGACGGCTGGTCACCATAGAGCAAAGAGACACGGTCCTTTGACTCAACTCTCCTCATTTCTCTGTCCTATACTCTACCCTTTTTTTTCTCTCCCAGGCTTACTTCTCCCCCTGATCAAGGGTGTTGTCTGCTTGGGTGGGGCCCTGTACCTTATCGTTTCTCTCGCTTTGTTCTTGTTGCTGGAATCTGCTGGACCCACCTTTGCCCGTCCCTTCCTCTTGAACCCTTGCTGCTGTTACTGGATACCAGTGCTGTGCTACCGCCGGACCAGAGTGATTCGGGGCTGCCCCAACGCTTCGCCATTTTTAATGTTGTAAAGACATCCCCAGCTTCTACAACCGTCCCACCTGAAGATTAATCTTCAATCAAAGATTGGACGGATTTATCGGGGCCTTTCTATATTGCTGAAGTTTTGCAGCCAGTAACCGTCATAAGGTTACGAACCCCCGAAAAGCAAGCAAGCAAGGAATTAAACAAAAGAAGAAAAAAGTGTAACCTTGTACAGAACAGATGGATTGTGTTGACATGGACGGGTGATTCTGGTTTCTTTTGGGTGTTCCATTACTTGATGAATGCTGTAGTTACATTGTACACACTTGTTGATTTACAGACTCGGCATTACGTCTCTTAATTTAAACAAGGGCTCTTCGATGGACATGATGATTTGGCTATCGGAAAAAACGGTCTGGTCTTGGGCCATGGTTTCTATTATAATGTGTTAAAGTTGCATAGTCCGATGAAAACATCAAATTTTAAAAACCAAAATAGTGATCTAGACTGGATTCTACAAATGTTACTTAGATACAGGTGCACTTATCAAGCATTCGTCACCACATAAAACGGAATACCGATCCAATTTAATACAACCTGTTACTGCAGAAACATGGTGTCAGAGTTTTGGCATGTTTGCCGAAATTAATTCAGTTTGTTTTCACTTCAAATATCTCAAAAGTAAGCCATTTTAAATAAAAGTTACTTCAAACTAAATTAAGGTAGGTTATAATGATCAACTGAATATATTGATCAGAAACTGACAGAAACTCAAAACCATCGGACTATGAAACTTTAAATTGCACTGCTGATGTTGGTACTTTTTTTTTTACCCAGAAATTGTCAACATTTAGGAAGTAGCTAGTTTAGTCGGCTTGGAAGTGTTCAGCTGGAAATATCATACGGACAAATACTGTACAGTAAAACCTCTCTAAATCTCCCGACTTTTGGACCGACATTAAGTAGTCAATTTAGGGAGGTGGTCGGTTTAGGGAGTTAGAATATGGTTACGATGTTATTGTTGGGACCCAAATACAGCGGTCGGTTTAGGGGAGTGGTCAATCTGTGGAGGTAGTCGGTTAGAGGGGTTTTATTGTATATATTATTTTGATGGCACATTTTGCCGCAGCCCCCGTGGGGTTTAGTTATGGTTGTTGTTGTTTGTTGTTGTTTTACGTCCTAGCAACATCTAAGGTCATATGAGGACGGGTACCGATTTGCGACTTGTGCGCACTCATGACAACTTTATAGTGCTGTCCCACTGGGAAACCAGGCTGCCAGCACCATGACCTGGTATCCCACTCAGTCACATTATCCTGACACTGAGCACACCAGTCCTTGCCCTCTCCTAATAATGCCGAGCACCTGGCTAGGAAACGATAAGTATCAATTTTTAAGTCCCTGGTTTGACTCGACCAGGGTTCGAACCCACGATCTACTAGCAAGGGAGACGGATGCTCTAACTCATTCGGCCATCCTGTCTGGGTTTAGTTATGGAGGTGGACACAATGGCGCCCTGTGGATTAAGTGAATAATGCGCAATAGTGGCAGGATCAAAGTCGCTATATATACGCATAATTATATATTATGTATATTATATATATTATATATAGAAACATGATAGAAAGTATTTCAGATTATGTTGGAATGGGAAACTTTATGAGTTCACGTGTATGCCGAATGGACTGGCCTGCTGTCCACACATTTTCACAAGGTTGCTCAAACCTAATGGCTAGGAAAGGACATATCATGTTCCCATACATTGAGGATTCATTTATTGTCATGTAAACATAACAATGCCAAGCAGCAGTAGATAAATTATGTAAAATGTTTACAAATTTAGGTTTCTACTTACATGAAACCAAGTCAGTACTAATGCCAAGAAACAAACTCAAATTTCTGGGTTTCTTTATTGATACCATAAAAGTGACAATTTTGTTAACAGAACAAAAAGTAGATAAATTTCCAACAGCAAACCAATTATTACAATTGAACAAACCAAAAATACGACAAGTCGCAGTCTTGATAGGAATAATGATAGCCTACGCACCAGCTATCTTACCAGTAATAAGATCAATAGACAAGTATTAAGATATATGTCATTATGTGTGTTTAAAGTGTCTGGTCTATTGATCTTCTTACCGGGTAATCTGCATGAATCGCTTTCTAATCTCTTATCACAGAGGCACATCGACCGTGTAAATTCTTCATACCTACTCTCATTATGTTGTGATTTGCACTTTTCATTGAACAAGCCGAAGGTGAATGTTTGTTTGTTTAACGCTTGAAACTCGATGAATTTTGACTTATGAATGCTTCTAATTGATTCGTGATTTAATATTTTGTCTGCACCTTTCATATTTTTCAGGTATGTACAGTGGTCCGTTTAAAGTCGAGGGTTTGTCCAAACAACACTAGATGTCCAGGTAGGGAATTATATGAGGAGAGGAAGGGGGCCGGGGGGGGGTAGGGGGGGACTGACAATGTGTGTGTGTGTGGGGGGGGGGGCGGTTGGTGATCTCTGGAACATACCGCAAAGTGTCACTCAGATAGTACTTCTATGACATTGAAGAGGATCTGAGGTCATGACCTCGAGATCCAAGATGGCGGCGTTAATCCGCATTCCCGAGTCACTCTCCAAGCACATCACTTGACATTGATATTGATTTGAAAACACATTCTTTTCGCATGTCCTAGATTGCGTTCGAACCTGCATAATCTACTGATGTTAGGAGTCCTTCACAATTATCAACATTATAAAGGCAGGATTCGAACCCACGATTCGTGCCATTCCGAGGTGCTACAATGTCAACATTTCTATCGTACACTTTGTGGTGGGTGGGTGGGGTAGATGGGAGGTTTGGATGTCTGTGACGGGATTCTGTGGGGGTTGGGGGGGTTGACATGGTAGGTGGAGGGGATTGACATTTCTGGGCAGCCATGTTGAGTTGGCTGACTGAAGGTGATAATTATATTTGTTATCTGAGCATTGCATTCAACGAGTATTATTTATGACCCATTGCCAACTGTGCCTCAGGCGTCTGTCGGTGGTATGTGGTATTTTTAGCCTTCAGTGCCTGTCAGTAAGTTTAATTAGTGTCCAACCAGTGTATGACCCAGTCAGTGGTATTCCTAAGTAATGGTGGGTCCTGGTGTGGGAAAGCCATGTATCCTGTAGTGACCTTTTAAAGTGCGCTGTGGTGACATTCTTTAATTATATAATTAATACAATATACATACCATATAAGATGTACTATGTGTATATATGTGGGCGTGTATATATATATATATGTATATATTATATTTTACCTCGGTACTACACCTCGGGCTACTCGTAGCCCAGGGAGAAGGAAGCACATCCTGGTCCAGAAATTAGCATAATCAGCTCACAGCAGGAGGACGCGTTGTGAGCAGCTCTGGCAGTTTTTCTACATTTACTACAAAACCAAACAGGTTAGTATCTTTCAAACTCAATACGTTGGTTTAGTTCATGTTATCATTCACGTACAAAGTTTTTTTAAACTTTTCGATAAGATAATACTGTTTTACAGCTTAGTTTCGATCAAAATTGAAATGATCGAAAGAACAATGCTGAATGGAGAGATGTTTTGCAGGACCCAGTTACATCGTTGGGGATTCATTCCCTGGGTCTCATTAAGATTCCCCTGTTGTGACTCTCGTTAAGGCATACCTCCGAGTCCTATAGTATTTTCTTCAACTTGTTAGCGAAAAAAGCGACAGGTGGGAGAAGTTTGTAGGTACTTTGAGTGTGGGAGGAACCACTACACTGGTCCCTACCCCTTGTTAGGATCGGTTGGTTACCCATACAATTATCCTGCGACTGTCTGTTAGCCATATGCCTGCGTTAAACATTGATTTAACGCCATACAATACACACCTACTCTAATTATCAGTGTGCTATTTCGCCTAAGAAAATGCCTAATCATTCTTCTTTTTACTCAGTCTCAGAGCCATGGATACGAAGCGGGGTAAGGCAGAGGCAACTCACATACTCGGTGCGGATGAAGACGCCACACCACCTGTGCGGGTACAAACGTTTACCTCTCCAGAACAAAGGGATTCTGAGGAGGCATGGGGGGGGGGTATGAAACCGGCCCCGGCCCTGCTGATAGGGACCTAGACGAACAGGTTGCCAGGCTAGTGTAACAGAAAATGGAGGAAATGTTACCATCTAGAGCGGATGCGTCAAAGAAAAGGCGAAGCAAGGTACCGCGAGACTGCGATGAGTTGGAATGGAAGGACTATTCTGAGGATCAGGCCTCAACTGAGGACAACTCAGAGGAGGTGTCTGCGTGGAAGTGCAAACACAAGAAGAATTCGTCAGAATGAGACGAGTACACGAGAGCCCGTAGAAAGAAGCCCCTCATGAAGAAACCAAAGAAAAAGTCTAAGAAGAGGAGGAAACACAAATCCTCCTTTTCGGACTCGTCGTCAGACTAATCGACGAGGAGTTCAGACTCCGACAATAAGCCCTCTGCCAAATAGGCTAAATCGTGTGGGAAAGAAACGAAAAAGTGTAAAATGCTTAGACCTAAGAAAATACACATAACAATGCTCATGAGGAAGACCATCCAAGGCTACTTTAACACCTTCAAACCAGCGGAGGTCATAATTAAGATGGCAGAGAAATTTACAGGAATTAAAGGAATTCCGGAATCCACCATCAAAGAGATGGACCCTGAAGTAAAACTCAGTGAGAAAGAAAAAAGTTTGAGATGGCTCTCTACACTGTCCACAAGGGGGTACCCTCGGCTCTTACAGCCATTACGCCCATTGCCAACAGGATGATGGCACAGAACAAGTTCTTGTCACTCTGCGATGATATGAATGGAGGAATTGTGTTACTAACGGCAACCAGCAACTTCCTCTCCTATAGACAGTTCGAAAACATCTTCAAATCGGTCTGCACAGACGCTGGGAAACAGGTGATGCCGTCCAAAAAGATCACAGACAATGATGGAAAGAAATACACCCTATTCCTAGCACTAAAGCCTATTAAGGGCGCTGGATAAGGGCAAGATGTTCGGCGGACAACTGCAACACTTGTTCAAATAAGTAGAGACCAGCTCCAAGTGCGGAAAACACATGGAAACTGACAAAAAGAAATCGGCTGATGGCAACTCCAATCACTTCAAGAAGCTGAGGCAGGACTTTCGCAACCGAAGAACCGGCCAATGAGGAGGCCGGTTCAGATCCAACTTCAACTTCCAAGCCAGAGGAAGGGACCAGAAGCAGTTGTTCAGCTGGAATGACGGGAGCAGGCCCTTCAAGAGAGAGTTCAACACTCAGAAGCCGTTCCCCGGCCCAGGGAACAAATAGAAGTGGCGACTCAACCCAAAGCAACCGAAACAGTAAGCATTACCTTTCAAGCCGGTAACCTCAATAACTGTCTTTCGGAATGGAATAAAGTTACAGATAACTTAAATATCCTTAGCCTAGCAGAAGGATTCTTTTAATTGAAGAACCTATTCAAAATAGAATGCCATTTCCAAATTGTTTTCAGGTCCAGAACGTGAAGCATTAAACAATCAAGTCCTAAAGTTTTGCGAAAAGGGCATTATAGAACCAGCACTACACGTTGCTGGGAATTTTATCTCGAATATCTTCTTAAGACCGAAACCAAATGGGGATGTTAGACTAATTTTAGACCTAACCTTATTTAACAAATTTGTAGAATACAAACACTTTATCGCCGTGAATATGGCATTTGCTGCCGACACGGCGTAAAGTAACCATCAATCAATCAATCAATTAAAATGTTTTCATTAGAGACAGCGAGACTTAGTCATACAAGGCGCTTGGCTAGTCAGCATTGACCTTAAAGATGCATACTTGTTTTTTGTTGTTTTACATCCTGGCAACATCCAAGGTCATATCAGGACGGGTACTGACTTGTGACAGTGCGTACTCATGGCAACTTTATAGTACTGCCCCACTGGAAGACCAGGCCGTCAGTACCATGACCTGATATCCCACTCAGTCACATTATCCTGACACTGAGCCAACCAGTCCTTGCCCTATCCTAATAATGCCGAGCGACAGGCTAGGAAGCAACAAGTATCAATATTTAAGTCATTGGTTTGACTCGACTAGGGTTTGAACCCATGATCCCACAATCTACTAACACGGGAGACGGACGCTCTAACTCATTCGGCCATCCCGTCTGGTAAAGATGCATACTACACAGTGCCCATCTATAAACATGATAGAAACTATTTCAGATTATGTTGGAATGGGAAACTTTATGAGTTCACGTGTATGCCGAATGGACTGGCCTGCTGTCCACACATTTTCACAAGGTTGCTTAAACCTAATGGCTAGGAAAGGACATATCATGTTCCCATACATTGAGGATTCATTTATTGTCGCGCAAACATAACAACAATGCCAAGCAGCAGTAGATAAATTATGTAAAAAGTTTACAAATTTAGGTTTCTACATACATGAAACCAAATCAGTACTAATGCCAAGAAACAAACTCAAATTTCTGGGTTTCTTTATTGATACCATAAAAATGACAATTTTGTTAACAGAACAAAAAGTAGATAAATTTACAACAGCAAACCAATTATTACAACAAACCAAAAATACGACAAGTCACAGTCTTGATAGGAATAATGATAGCCTATGCAGCAGCTATCTTGTATGGCCAGGCCCATATCAATCCTTAGAGAGATAAAAACTTGGCACTGGCTCGCACAAAAGGAAATTTTGTGCGACCTATGACAATTTCGCCAAAATACCAAAACGATATAATTTGGTGGCTTTCACACATAAACAACTCACCAAACCCGATTAGGATGGGAGAGCCTAACACAACAGACACTTCCTTGGAAGGCTGGGGGGCCCATAGAGACCAACAGACCGATGGCTAGAAAATGAAATCTCCGACCACATCAATGTGTTAGAGCTTAGAGCCATTTAACTAGGACTCCGCAGTCTGGTTCACATTCCTAAAAATCATGTAAGAGTTTTAACAGATAACACAACAGCTGTGGCTTACATTCATAATATGGGATGGACTCGCTCCAAACCATGTAACAACCTGTCAAAACTTATTTGGGATTAGGCAGAGAAACACAAAATATGGCTAACAGTAGCACATATTCCAGGCAGCCAAAACACTTTGGCTGACAGGAAAAGTCGACACTTCCATGACCATTTAGAATGGTCTTTGGCCACAACATTTTTGACATTATTTGTCACAAATGGGGCAAGCCAGGCATTGATCTCTTTGCATCATGCAACAACAAAAAGTTACCAAAATATGTGTCTTGGCATCCTGAGCTAGAAGCTTGGAGAGTAGATGCATTTTCATTAATTTGGAATAATAAATTCTATTACATATTTCCCCCATTCAGCATTATCAGCACAGTGGCCAGGAAGATCAAGATGGATCACACCCACGCAGTACTGATAGTACCAGCATGGGACACACAACCATGGCTAGCGGCAATAACATCAGCAGAAAAAAACTTGATAAGCTTCCCAAGGGAAAGGAACAACCCTCAACATCAAGGATCACAAGGTCCACGGAGACACGTCGATAACATCCCTTTTGTCATTCCTTTTCTAAGAAAACATTTGGAACAATTTGGATTAGACAAAATAACAAAAGAAAGACTAATATCACTTGCCTGGAGAAAAGGAACAGTTAAATTATACACAAATTATTTAAAGAAATGGGGCCTTCGTTGCCTTCTCAAAGGAGTCAAACCGTTAAAACCTACAATAGCTCAATTTTTACAATTTCTAAGAATATTAGAAGAGGAAAGGACTAGGATTCGGTGCTTTAACACAATGATATGTGCCCTATCCATTATTCTACCAAGAATAGATGGACAAACGGTTGGGAAACATCAGTTAGTACACTGGTTCATTAGATCAGTGTACTAAAGAAACCCACCCAAACCTACATATGATAGGTTTTGGGACATATCAATAGTATTCAAACTATTCAAGTCATGGCCTAGCAACAAACATTTGTCAATGAAAGACCTATAATATAAATTAGCAGTCTTATTATTGCTAATTACAGGACACAGAGATCAAACCATTGTGGCACTTTCACGAGATGGACTAGAAATAGATAAGGAAGGAGCTACATGTGATTTACAGACATTACTTAAATCAAATCGTACACCATACACATTACAGGTTTTCCAGAGGATAAACAGATATGTGTAGTTTCGGCCATTAGGGCTTACATATCCAAGTCACGCGGAATCAGAAATTCCAGACAACTACTAATCAGCTTTATACGGTCACATAAAGTCATCTAGAGAAACACTCTCGCTAGGTGGACTATCACAGCGCTTAAACAAGCAGGAGTCAACACTGGACACTATGCGTCTCACTCAACGCGTGGAGCCATGGTCTCCAAGGCAAGACAATTAGGAATCTCGGTTAAGAGAATTCTTGCACACGCTGGGTGGAAGACGGCTAGATTGTTTGCAAAACATTACAACAAACGACTGGAAAAGTCAAGCGGCATGGCAACATGCCTACTCACCAACTAGAAATAGGTGAGAAAAAAAATTAAATTTATGTACTCATATATAGCTCACTCCCCTGAAAGCTGGTCAGCATGGGATGGGATTTAAAAAAAATCAATAATAAAACTTCCTACTTAGTTTTTCCCTTATACTTTTCATATTCATGTTCAGATTTGATGTAAGAAATAAGAGAAATAAAATAAATTGTGTGCAACTTTGGTCCTTTTAGTTATGAAGTGGTTTTGTACAAAAAAACAACATTTTACAGTCAGCCATTTGTAACATGATGTATGGGACATGGTTGGATCCTTACTAACATCTTATATTGCATTGATATATCAAACAAAACAGTTCCCAAATCAAAAAGGAAGTATCTATTAACATGTATGCATGCTTAAATTTAAAAGAAATTATTTGATGTCTTCAGAAATAACATTTACAAATTTCCATCACAGATGTAACCATTGGTGTCTGGATGCCACCAAATATTATACACTAATTATTCAGTGAATAAAGCATGGCTAGGAATCACTTTTTGTTATCAATATAAGCACTACATATTTCTGTATATTATACCATGATTAATATGCTTTTAAGTTTGAAATTATTTAATTGTGCTTTTTAATAAGCAGACTGTGGAGTCCAAAACATGTGTTACATCTGAGTAACACATGTTATACTGCCGAAAGACATAGCTTAATCATGGACTACACCAATATTTTGTATCTCATCAATTTATATTTTACATAGATGTAAATGGGAGATTTCCAGCTTTTATTTGCAACCAAAAAATGTAAAAAATTCTAATATTAGATTTTAATTCTCCATGTGACACTTCTGGCCAGTTTTCAGGAGAGTGACCCATATACATAGTATTGTTACAACATAAAAGGATAAAAAAAATGAGATTACGTAAAATTCTCCCTGGGCTATGATTAGCCAGAGGCGTTGTACCGAGGTAAAATAGTATAGTTATACGAATCTTACTTGGGTACAGATGATGGCTAACTGGTGTTTTCTCAAGGTACTAGCCTCAGATAGTCGTGGGTCAGGGCCCACCCACCTAGACTACCACGACTATCATTTTTCACTTGAACCAAATCAAAAACACAATAAGTATCCATATAGACTTAAATCATTTTTTATCCTAAAAAGTATGTAAAAGATTGCTGGACACGGATGTACTTCCCTCTGCCTGACCCACAACTATCCAAGGGTAGTACCTCAGGAAAACACCAGTTATCCATCATATGTACCATACTATTATTACTATATGTGTGTATGGGTATGTATGGCTATGTATGTGTATATAAGAAAGATTACTCAGTGTGAATGAACATATGCGCGTCCGTTAGGGACGAGGAGGGCCGGTGTCGGCACCACCTCTGAGATCATGGTGGTCAGGATGCGCAGAGTAGCTAATGGGTATATATAATAACAATAATAATAATGGAATTACCTTCCGTGCCATTATACTCGCACAATACTTATACATTAGATATGTACATTTATGTATATATATGTATATAATCAGGTGAAAAACGACGAAGTTTTGCGACAAATTTGTTTCATTACTGCTACAATGAAAATCATGGGTTTTTGCTGGGGGCTGTTTTATGGGTTTTTTTACCGGTTGCCTCTATAAACCTATTTCCTATGACATCAGCATAGGTATCTAGGTCAGTGTGCGTCCCTTTTAGCTGCAGGACGACACACTGTCACACTGCAAACTCAATGTCTATGAGCAATCTTCATAGGTGAAGGTGAAATAACTCTAAAACACCACTTAGAAACAAACTCCTTGGAACACATATAGAAAACATTCAACGAATAGATTATATTAAATTTATACAGTTAGGGTTCTGCATTTCTATTAATTTGGAATAAAATAGGCGTTTTGCACTGCGTGTACCGGCAAACTCAATGCATTGTCAATGGCTGTGAGCAATCATCATACAGAAATAGTGAAATATCTCTAAAACCACACCACCTAAACACAAACCGCTTGGAACACATACATATTCAACGAATAGATTATATTAAATTTATACGGTTAGGGTTCTGCATTTCTATTAATTTTGAATAAAATAAACGTTTTGCACTGCGCATACCGGCAAACTCAATGGCAGTGTACCTTCGTTCTGCAGCCAAGCTGCGCATGCATACACAATGTTTATAAACATTGAAAGGGGTCTATAGTGACCGACATCTTTTATATTGAGTGTACTCATTAAAGCTACATAGTCCGATCAAGCATCCAATTTTCAAAAACAAAACAATTATCTAGCATTGATTCTAAATATCTAATTTAGATACATTAGGGGTTTGTTGCCACATAGAACGGAATACCAAGCCAATTCAATAGAACCTGTTCCTGCAGAAGCCTATGGAGTCAAGAGGTGTGGCATGCTTGCCAAAACTAATCTTACATGTTTGCACTTCAAATATCTCAGAAGCTAGCCATTTAAAAATGAAATTGACTTCAGACTAAAGTATGGTAGATTATAATGATCAATTTAGTACATTTATCTCCGAAAAATGACGGAAACTCAAAACCTATGCAACTTTAACCAATCAAATCCTTAGGACAAAGGATTACATATCAAATAACAGTCGCACAACATATTATGCCAGTTCCCACATGGTATTACACATCAAATCCCGGTCGAGTCAAACCAATGACTTAAAAATTGATACTTGTCGCTTCCTAGCCAGACGGTCGGCATTATTAGGATAGGACAAGGAGCAGTGGAATGAGGAAGACCAGTCATCTGTGACTGAAATTTCCCCTGCTTAAACAACTAATGTACCAAAGAAAAAAGAACAGTCGCATAATATATTATACCGCCTCATTATTAAACCGCGTTGGTGAGTTTTAAATTTGGGAATTGTCTGGCGTGTGGTTGGTTGAGTTTTACGTCCTGGCAACATCTAAGGTCATCTCAGGACGGATACCGACTTGTGTTTGATTGATTGATGGATAGGTGGTTTCTTTACGCCGTGTCGGCAGTGTTTGATTGATTGATGGATAGGTGGTTTCTTTACGCCGTGTCGGCAGAATAGGGCAGGCTTGTGACAGTGCACACTCATAGCAACTTTATAGTGCTGCCCCACTGGAAAATCAGGCTGCTGGCATCATGACCCGATATCCCACTCAGTCACATTATACTGACACTGAGCTAACCAGTCCTTGCGCTATCCTATTAATGCCGAGCGCCAGGCTATGAAGAAAGAAGTATCAATTTTTAAATCATTGGTTTGATTCAACCGGGAACCGAACTCCCGATCTCCCAGACGCGAGGTCTGTGCCTTACCGATTCGGCCACCGCCCTGTGGTTGTGTTCTCTGTGGCGGAGTGGTTAGAGTGTCTGACTTTTTTCTAGGTCGGACTCCTAATCTGAAGGTCAGTGGTTCGATTCCCCGTGCCACCCACCTCAGCCAATTTGGATTTCCACCGCTGTGTATAAGTAACTTACAGCGTCATCAAAGGCCAGTTGCTCTCATACCATGTCTATGTGGTGTGGGAGGTTAAAAATCCCTTGGGTCTGTAAAAGTGTAGGCTGGGGCTTTCTATCGACAAACTGTCTAATGGTGAAAACAAGTCTATTCAGACATATCCATGATAGGCAGTATAAATCTTCACAAAAAAGACATGCGATATTGAGCGTACATTCCGCGCTGTCTGTTATCTGCTAGCGTGCCCTCCAACTCCCCATCCCCCTCCCACTCCCCCCTCCCGCTCCCGCTCCTCCATTCCCCTCCACCTCCCGCTCTCGCTCCCCCATTCCCCTCCACCTCCCGCTCCCCCATTCCCCTCCTGCTCCCCCATTCCCCTCCACCTCCCGCTCCCGCTCCCCCATTCCAGTCCACCTCCCCCTCCCACTCCCCAATTCCCCTCCCGCTCCCCCCCATTCCCCCCACCTCCTGCTCCCGCATTGCCCCCTACCTCCCGCTCTCCCCCTTCCTCTCCACCTCCCGCTCCCCCATTTCCCCCCACCCCCCCCCCCTTCCGCTCCCCCCATTCCCCTCCACCTCCCGCTCCCGCTCCCCCATTCCACTCCACCTCCGCTCCCCCTCCCCTTTCCCTCCCCCTCCCCCTCTCCCACTCCCTCTTTCCCTACCCTCCCCTCTCCCCTCTCCCCCTCTCCCGCTCCCTTCCCCTCACACCCCCTTCCCTCTCCCCCCTCCCCCCTCCCCTCTCTACCCCCTCTCGCTCCCCTCCTCCACCAGCGTATCTCGTCGAACTTTGCCAAGTGGTGATAAGCGCTTGATTCGCTCCCAAACATTCCAACCGACAATGGTGTGCGCGTTACCAACACGCGCGTCTCATGTGTGACTGATTTATGCGGCTGTCCAACACAGTGTATATACATACATATACCTATATAAGTATATGTATGTATATGTGTGCATATATAATATATATATATTTATATATATAGTTATATATATATATATATATATATATCCGTGTGTGTATGTATGTATGTATGTATGTATGTATGTATGTATGTATGTATGTATGTATGTATGTATGTATGTATATACATATGCGACTGACACTGGTCTACATCCGGTGGAGGCGAAGCCACCGGAACAGTGTTAATCTTATGGAGTATAACAAATAATAATTAACCCTTATGTATATTTATACTCGCATAATTCGTTATACATCACAGCATCTCACTATAACTTTTATAAGCACCATCCACACAGCTCTTTGGAGCGACACGTAGCTCAGGCGGTAGAGTGTCCACCTGTGAAGGTTTTTGTCACCCGATCGATCCTGCTCAGTGGACCCATTTGCAGTTTTGGCTATTTTCCATTCGAACTAGTGGACCACCATTGGTTCATCGAAGGTTGTCCCTTGCTGCTTATCGGAAAGAGTTGCCTATGTGGCAGCAGCAGGTTTCCTCCAAAGAAATATGTCAGAATAACCATATATTTTACCACCTCCTCCTCCTCCTCCTCCTCCTCCTCCTCCTCCTCCTCCTCCTCCTCCTCCTCCTCCTCCTCCTCCTCCTCCTCCTCCTCCTCCTCCTCCTCGTCCTCGTCCTCGTCGTCCTCCTCCTCCTCCTCCCCCCTCCCCCCTCCTCCCTCCTCCTCCTCCTCCTCCCTCCTCCTCCTCTTCCCCTCCTCCTCCCCTCCTCCTCCTTCTCCTCAATCCTCCCTGGTCCTCGATCTCCTCATCGCCCCCTCCTCCTCCCCCTCCTCCTCCTCATCGCCTCCCGTCCTCGTCCTCGTCCTTCGTCGTCCTCCTCCTCCTCATCCTCCTCCCTCCCCCTCCTCCCTCCTCTCCTCCTCCTCTCCTCCTCCCTTCTCCTCCTCCAATCCCTCCCCTGGTCCTCGATCTCCTCATCGCCCTCCTCCTCCTCCTCCTCCTCCTCCTCGCCCTCCTCCTCCTCCCTCCCTCCTCCTCGCCCTCCTCCCCCCTCCCCCTCCTCCTCCTCCTCCTCCTCCTTCCCCTCCCTCCTCCAATTCCTCCCCTTCGTCCTCGATCTCCTCATCCCCCTCCTCCTCCTCCCTCCTCCTCCTCCTCCTCCTCCTCCTCCTCTCCTCCTCCTCCACCTCCTTCTCCTCCTCATCGTCCCTCCTCCTCCTCCTCCCTCCTCCTCCTCCTCCTCCTCCTCCTCCTCCTCCTCCTCATGGATAGGGTTGTGACATCAGGGAGTCTAGGTGGTGTAATGGTTAGCGCACTGGCTCGGAATGCAAGATATGTGGGTTCGATTCCTGTTCTAGGTGCAATATTTCCCATTTTCATCACCCCTACAACAGATACATACATCAATAGATACATAGAAACGTGCGTGCATAGACATACATAGATATATAGATACATAGAAACGTACATAGATAGACGTGTACAGAGATACATCTTAATATGCACACATATAGATACATACATAGAAACGTACATAGATAGACGTGTACAGAGATACATCTTAGGAACTATATATATATTTATTATATATATAATATATATATGTATGCACACATATAGATACATACATGGAAACCTACATAGACAGATGTGTGCAGAGATACATCTTACTCTTAGGAACTATATTTATTAACTAAATCTGACCATCCGAGCCACTCACAGGTGGCACCATAGTGGCAGAAGCAGGAACTAACTCCGATGACAGTAGGATGACATACATACATACATACATACATACATACATACATACATACATACATACATACATACATACATACATACATACATACATACATACATACATACATACATGCATGCATACATACATACATGCACGCATACATACATACATACATACATACATACCTACGTAACACCCGTACATACATACAAACGTAAATAAACATACTCTATAACTATATATATATAAATATATATATATATATCTATTATATATGCACACATATACATACATATACATACATAGATACATATAGAGAAGGGGAGAGAGAGAAGATAAAAGTATACACACGTGGAACACATACACGCACACATATATATATATCATACGCACACATACACACACACCAACACACACACACCAACACACACACACACACACACACATCGAACCGCTGCTGAGGTGAACACTTGGAATACCAGTACTTTTTTACTGCCCCCATCTACATGCCGGTGATTTCTAAGGAACTATATGGGAAAGTTTCTAGTAAAAGCGTCCATTGTTGGGCGTTGGGCGGTTCGAGTGTTATGCAACGCTGACTCCTAACCCGCTGTGTAAACAGGAGCCGTACACAGAGCCCGGTAGCGGCCTCTACCCGCGTTGTGTACGCTGTGTACTGTGTGTACGTTGTGTATGGTTGTACGGTATGTACGCTGTGTGTAAGGTACGTACGTCGTGTACTGAGTGTGGTGTGTAGGTATGTACGTCGTGTACTGTGTGTGGTGTGTACTGTGTGTGGTGTGTACTGTGTGTGGTGTGTACCATGCGTATGGTGTGTATTGTGTGTACGCTGTGTATGGTGTGTACGTCGTGTACGGTGTGTACGTCCGCGGCCCGCAGTTCGGGGCCACTTCGAGACTTTTAAAGGTTGTAAAGGGAGGGGGCATCAGTCATTTTGGTTGGGGAGAAGACGAAGATGGATATGGAGATTATGGAGATGGAGGAGGAGGTGAGTCATATGCAATTAATAGGAGAAGAAGGAGAAGAGGACAGGGAGTCATATGTAATTAATAGAAGGAGGTGGAGAGGGCAGTGAGTCATGCAATTACTAGGAGGAGGACAGGGCAATGAGTCATATGCAATTAATAGGAGGTGGAGAGGACAGTGAGTCATGGAATTAATATGAGGAGGAGAGGGCAGTGAGTCATGTGCAATTAATAGGAGGTGGCGAGGGCAGTGAGTCATATGCAATTACTAGGAGGAGACGGCAGTGAGTAATATGCAATTAATAGGAGAAGAAGGAGAAGAGGACAGGGAGTCATATGTAATTAATAGAAGGAGGTGGAGAGGGCAGTGAGTCATATGCAATTACTAGGAGGAGGAGAGGGCAGTGAGTCATATGCAATTACTAGGAGGAGGAGAGGGAAGTGAGTCATATGCAATTAATAGGAGAAGAAGGAGAAGAGGACAGGGAGTCATATGTAATTAATAGAAGGAGGTGGAGAGGGCAGTGAGTCATATGCAATTACTAGGAGGTGGAGAGGGAAGTGAGTCATATCAATTAATAGGAGGAGAGGGAAGTGAGTCATATGCAATTAATAGGAGAAGAAGGAGAAGAGGACAGGGAGTCATATGTAATTAATAGAAGGAGGATGAGAGGGCAGTGGGTCATATGCAATTACTAGGAGGAGGATAGGGCAGTGAGTCATATGCAGTTAATAGGAGGAGAGTGCAGTGAGTCATATGCAATTAATAGGAGGAGAGGGCAGTGAGTCATATGCAATTAATAGGAGAGGGCAATGAGTCATATGCAACAAATAGAAGGGGGAGGAGAGGGCAGTGAGTCATATGCAGTCAATAGAAGTAGGAGGAGGAGGAGGATGAGGAGAAAAAGAAGGCAGTGAGTCACATGCTATTAATAGAAGAAGAAGAAGAAGAAGAAGAAGAAGAAGAAAAAGAAGAAGAAGAAGAAAGAATATGGATGAATATGTTCTTTGGTGTATATGGACTGGGCACTGGCTATGACTCGTGTGTTTATCTATACCGTCAGACTCCGCCACTAAAATATAGTTCCTGCTAATATGTTATTAATTTTGGTGGATCTTAAGGTATCACAATCACAATTCTTTAGTAATATCGCAGGCTTGCGTCGAGATCACTTATCGCCAATCATATTTGAATTGTGGAACGCTGTTTGGAACCGCTTATCCATCTTTTTTCCCGAAGGAGATAAAGCTGCATAATATGATCAAATTTTCGAAAGTAAAACACTTACATAGTTTTTATTTTACATATCCAACCTAGATACTGGGGAATTAATTAAAACTGTGTTACATTTTTTTCTAGCGCTATGCGCAAACACGCGTAAGCCAAACGCATGTCCGGCATTTCGATGCTGCACACCAAAATTAATTTGGTATGTTTTCACTGTAAATAATTCCAAAGTTAACCTATTAGGTCACTTCAAACGACAGTAGAGTCGGTTTAATATATTTATCTAAGAAATATACCCGAATCTCAACGCGATCGCAAAATGCAACTTTAATTTTAATAATATTACTGGTTAATGTGGGTTTAAAATTGATTAAAATTTATTTTATGTGTGTCTTAAAAAAGAAATGTATACTTGATTTGGAGATAAGTTACCACTATTCTGATTATATTGAAGTACCACCACCAACGAATTGCGCGCTCAGTGAATATGTGACGGCACGCACGCGCGCACACAACACACAGCACACACACGCACGCACACAGCACACGTACACACACGTACACACACGCCCAGAGAAAAAAACGATGTGCCTTGCGTGAGTCATTGCCGCATTTGTGACGCGTCACAACTTGGGACCATCTATATAGTTTAATTCACAGCATTTCCGTCATAGCAGGTTTGATTTACCTTCATATAAACTATTAGATCAAAGATTTACCACCACACATAGTAGTGAAACCAGACGGGATGGCCGAATGAGTTAGAGCGTCCATCCCCCGTGTTGGTAGACTGTTGGATTGTGGGTTTGATTGATTGATTGATTGATTGGTGGTTGTTTTACGCCATGTCGGAAGCGTAGGCCATATTCACGGCGAGAAATGTTTGTTTTTTATTCAAACCATTGCTTTTACATGTAAAAGCAGACAATCAATTATGTGCCAATAGACACTCATTAAATTAGAAAGCTCGCAATCATATATTTGTGGTCAAGGGAAACAAATTCCCATAGAAAAAGAAAAGTTTTATTAATAATTGATAGAATCTATTTAGTAAACTACATGAGGTGGTACAGTCCAGCTGCCCTCAAAAAGGCTAGAATGTTTGCCTGTTTTACCTTAGTAAAAAAGGTCATGCATACTGTCTGCAGTGTAGAACTGTTGGCGCAGGGCCAAAAAATTGTCGCAACTTAGTAAAATGTGTTTGAGTGTCAGCAGGGACTGACACCCAATACATTCAGGGGGAGGTTCCCCCTTGAGCAGAAAAGCATGTGTAAGCCACGAGTGGCCAATACGCCGACCTCCCGCATGAGTCTGTCGTGGCTTTCCCACAGATGGTTCAATTTCTTTAAGTTTATTAATGTTTTCATCCCACTCATGTTGCCATTTGGATTTTATGTGGGTGGCTATTAGTGGTTTCAGATCAGAGTGAGGGATCAGACACGGTTCAAGATCACAGTTCAGGGCCTTCTTCGCAGCCCGATCAGCTCGTTCGTTTCCTTGTATGCCGGCATGGCCAGGCACCCAGCACAGGTGGATATCATACCCATCCGTTGTCAGTTGGTTCATTTTATAAATGACCGTTGCTAGAATAGGGTGATTCGTTTTCAGTCCAGCAACAGCCAGGAGGCAAGAGAACGAATCACTGTATATAACATAGTTAGTGTGGTTGGATACCTCGATACACTCCAATGCGAGAAGGAGTGCTCGGGCTTCTGCAGTGAAAATCGAGCTCTGATCGAGCAAACGTACACCAAATTTTTCCCGTCGGCAGACTGCCGCATCAGCTACCCGGCTTTGGTCTTTTGAACCATCAGTGTATATGTGGGTTAGAACCCTGGTCGACTCAAACCGATGACTTAAAAATCTATACTTGTCGCTTCGTAGCCAGGCGCTCTGCATTATTAGGATAAAGCAAGGACTGGTTGACTCAGCAAGACTAGTACTAAGAGTCTGATAAAGTGATAGTCCGTATATGAAAGAACAGTCAAAGCCCTCTTACTAGTCTTAGGCTAGGACTTGGGCAGGGTACAGGTTTAAAGTATTGACACTTTGTAATATTGATTAAGCAATATTTATTGATATTGTATGTTTCTTTATATATACATATATAATTATATATATATACACAGTAAAACCTCTCTAAATCGATCGACCATGGGACTGACTTTAAATAGTCCATTTAGGGAGGTGGGAGGTTTAGGGAGTTTTTTTTATCGTTACAATGGTATTGTATGAGTTATCGTTTGGGACTGAAATATAGCGATCGATATAGGGGAGTGGTCGATCTGTGGAGGTGGTCGGTTAGAGAGGTTTTACTGTAGTATAGTTGAATGAAAATGAACAGCATACAAGTTAAGCACTTCTCTATGAATATAGCCTTTGCTGCTGACACCGCATAAAACAGCCATCAATCATATACCGTATGTGTCCCAATAGAAGCGTGCTACCCAATAGAAGCACAACCCCCATTTCAAGATTCAAAGCACACAAAATTTCCGATCATATTCAGACTGAATGCACATAAAATAAGACAATCCCACTTTATTTCAGAGGCACGACAAAAACAAATCCATGAAATAATAAACAGTGATGAATGTTTCACCATATGTGCATATGTAATCATAGTACATGTTAATTTGAAACAAACCATCACAAATAATTACTTTGCGCCCACAGGAAATAAATAGAAGCGCATCTATGTGTCTGCACTCGTGCAGTGCGCGTCTATTGGGACATATACAGTATGTAGTAAATCTACATTTAAGAGCGAGACAATTGCTACTAACTCTTTGATTGCTACTTGTTTGGTGTCCAGGAATATACAATGGGACATAATTACATAACTAGAACAGTTATTCCATAGCCCTGGGAGGTTCAACCTGGCTGTGATTGCCTGGCGACTAAAGCAACAATTACTCAAACCTGTTGAGAACAGTTAGAACTCTTCTTCCCCACAAGGCTGATGCAGAGCGATAAGGAAGGTGGCGTATATTATATATGGCCCTGTACCTTCCCTTGTTCGCTTTGGCGCCAGCCTTAGGGGTTTTTCTACAAACAACTCACAGGTCATAAACGGGGGGTGGGGGCAGTGAACATAATGGTATGAATAATATACTGTCACCCTCAGGTATCTTAAGCTGGATTATGTTTACTTATATCTTCTAATTTGATGCAGCTTGTACTGGAATTATTATTAATTATTAACATTATCATCATCATTAATAATAATAATAACAATGTCAACTATCCCCTTACATCTAGTAAAGCTACTCATACAGAACAAATTATCTGTAAGTTTCAAGTTTGTAAGTTACCGAGATAAATAATAAAGCATTTATTGCTCCATATAGAGATTGTAACTTAGCGATAAATAATAAGCAGTTTGCGCTCCATATACAGATTGTAACTTACTAAGATAAATAATTAGCAGTTATCACTCCATATACAGATTTTAAGGTATCGGGATAAATAATAAGCAGTTAGCGCTCCATATAGAGATTGTAATTGACTAAGATAAATAATAAGCAGTTAGCACTCCATATGCAGAGTGTAAGTTATTAAGATAAATAATAAGCAGTTATCACTCCATATACAGATTTTAAGGTACTGGGATAAATAATAAGCAGTTTGCGTTCCATATAGAGATTGTAATTGACTAAGATAAATAATAAGCAGTTATCACTCCATATACAGATTTTAAGGTACTGGGATAAATAATAAGCAGTTCGCACTCCATATAGAGATTGTAATTGACTAAGATAAATAATAAGCAGTTAGCGCTCCATATGTAGAGTGTAAGTTACTGAGATAAATAATAGGCAGTTATCACTCCATATACAGATTGTAACTTACTAAGATAAATAATGAGCAGTTATCACTCCATATACAGATTTTAAGTTACTGGGATAAATAATAAGAGGGTAGCGCCCCATATAGAGATTGTAATTTACTAAGATAAATAATAAGCAGTTAGAACTCCATATACATTGTAATTTCTAAGATAAATAATAAGCCATTAGCGCTCCATATAGAGATTGTAATTTACTAAGATAAATAATAAGCAGTTATGTAAGTTACTAAGATAAATAATAGGCAGTTAGCACTCCATATACAGATTGTAACTTACTAAGATAAATAATAAGCAGTCAGCACTCCATATACAGATTGTAATTTACTAAGATAAATAATAAGTAGTTAGCGCTCCATATAGAGATTGTAATTTACTAAGATAAATAATAAGCAGTTAACACACTCCATATACAGATTGTAATTTACTACGATAAATAATAAGCAGTTAGCGCTCCATATAGAGGTTTGAGCTCTGATGGCCTGTTGAATGAGTACTGTCTGAGTTAAGCTGCGGTCAATCAACTTTAGTGTCCCACTAAACTGAACCCCTGTTATGGCGATCAAATATATGTTAAATGTTTTCAGCTTTTGATTATCAGTTTTACCGTAGAAGCAGACATCTCAATATATCTCAACATATAACAGCAATATACTTTCTCTACAGAGCCATGCTAATCCAGCTAACCGTGACGTGTGTCCTTTATTTCATGGTCATGTCCGCCAGGATCAACTTACATTTTGTCACGTGTAGTTGTTTTGTTGTATTTTCAACAAAAAACAAATCTATTTGGAACATTGGTGTGAGCCAGTTGGCGATGTGTTAGTACACCAGGTTAAATTGCACTTTGATCAACTTACACTTCACCACATGTAGTGGTGTTGTTGTGTTTAACTTTAACTATATATATTATTTGTGATATTGTTTTGAACATTTTTGGCGATGTGTTAGTGCACTAGATCAACTTACACTTTGATCAACATACACTTTATCATGTCTAGTGGTTTTGTTGTATTTAAATATATATTTGGGATATTTATATGAACTAGTTGGCAATATGTTACTGTTAGTGCACCGCCAACAGTCCGCTCGGGGTGGGGGGCGGTGGGTGGGGGGGGGGGGGATGTCTATAGTGGAACACACCTCTGGGTCTTCTTTACCTGCGCGCCATCTCCAACAAGCCAGCTTTTAAACTGTGATCATCAGCGATAACTGAGGGGAGGCCGCCGTGAGGTACCAGCAAATGGATAACAACGCCTCACGATGGATCGAGAGCTTTAACAACAACAAAAGCACACAGCCAACAACAAAACTACCCCCTCAATAACACAAAATAGGAGAAACCCTAACTAGAATAGACAATAACAATAATAAAACAAGATGGCGGAGGTAAACGGTTAAGCAGACTATGGGAGTCTGGAGGGTGCTCGCCGGCCTCTATGGGCAGTGCATGATGGGAGTGTTAACTACACCTGGTGGCATCTTTGCAAACTAGTGGGACTCCCGTTATGTGAAGTGAATGGCGCAACTAATGTTTGTAGCTGTCTACTCCCCCCACCACCACCCCCAAGCCCCCACTAATAATGGGCGATTGGTTGGTTAGTTGGTTGTTGGAGTTTTACGTCCTGGCAACATCTAAGGTCATATCACGATGGGTGGAATGGGTGAACTTGGGTTGCAGTTAAAATGCCATATTGCCTGTGTAACTTCAGATTATTTGATGTTTTTGGGGGGGGGGGGCCCCCTAAGCAAATCATCCAACGGGAAATTTGTGAATATTATGATTTTGCTCTCTGCAAAAGATTGGATCAATACATATTGTATTTCCTGTCCTTTAATAGCCCCCATGTAACTATATAAAGAGAGGCAAATTATTGAGCCGACAAAGCCAATACATACAGATGGTGTCTTATTTGTTTAGACAAAGGTTGATTTGTAGAAGAATACCGCGGTGAATATAGCCCTTATTGCCGACATAGAGGTGAAATAACCAGCACTCACCCATTTGTTCTATAACTCACATTCATTCAATGAATCACTCACTCATGTACTCACTCATTCACACTCTCTCATTCACTCACTCATTCACACATCCATTCACTCACTCCGGGGCTCACTCGCCCCAAAATATACAACATTTTAATAAAGTCATTTTGGGCTCATCATATAGTCCCTGAATACGACATGACTGAAAAAAAGGCTGTGTGATGGCAGATCTGGATGTGTGTCTGCGTGTGTGTGTGTGGGGGGGGGGGGGGTCGGAGTAGATGAAGTAAGTGTCTGGGAAGGGCTGAGAGAGACAGCTGATGGTATGACTTCTCCCCTGCTCGTTACCACATAGACAATGTACACCCAGCGTGCGTTGGACGTACTACACTCAGCAGAGCCCAGGGCACGTATTACTAAGCGAACATCACAGATTCAGCACACAAACAATGTATAATTAGAAGAACCTGGGCCTCGTTCAGGCTCCGTCTCGGAGGCGCCTCGGCGACGCGCATGATGTCACGCCAGTCTGAACGACAACAGCAGTTGGTCGCCTTGAAAATGGCCGCCCCCTATTGCAATGGTAAAGCTGTGCTGTCATTGGCTGAAAGCGCTGAATGCGGTGGCCATTTTCTAGGCGCTTTTCATCTCTAGTCTGAAAAGAGAGGAGTCTCCGAGACGCACTCTGAACGGTATTAGGCCAAAAAGCATCGCCGAGACGTCGCCGAGGCACCTCCGAGACGGACCCTGAACGCGGCCCTGCTTCTCGACTGTCTCAACAATATCACCAAAATGGAACTATTCAACAAGCTCTTCCCTCTTACTTAGATAAAGAGATAATGTGTTTCTTCTTTTCTTTTTTCTTCTTCTTCTTCTTCTTCTTCTTCTTCTTCTTCTACCAGACGGGATGGCCGATTGAGTTGAGTGTCCGTCTCCTGTTTCGGGAGATCGGGGGGATCCGAGCACATGGGTTTGTGGTATCGAACCCTGGTCGAGTCAAACCAATGACTTAAAAATGTATACTTATCGCTTCCTAGCCAGGTGCTCGGCATTATTAGGATAGAGCAAGGCCTAGTTGGCCCAGTGTGAGGATAATGTGACTGAGTGGAATATTGGGTTACTGGGAGGGTCGGAAGAAATGAGGTCATAGTCCACCTTGGTATGTGTTCTGGCAAAAATCATGAAAGGTTCGGACAGACCAACCATGCTCACCGAACTCAACCTATAATACACTATGGCATGAGAAAATACCACAACAGGCCTCCAGGTGGCAGTCCCGATGTGTATGGGTGTGTTCTGGCACACCCGGGTACCAACTAGGGACAGGGCACAGGTGAAAGGGAGGTGGTAAAACCAAAAGTCAGGGACAATGCCATTAGAACTATGGTTAACAATTTATCACCGCAGCCGACCCACCTGGTCACAGTCCCGAAGAGTACAGATGTGTTCTGGCACATCTAGGCACTAACTAGGGACAGGGAACAAGTGAAAGGAAAGCTGCAATCAAAACAAACAAACAAATTCTGGGAATGTATCCTCATCCACAAGCCTAGAACCATCTCACTAGATGTACATACTAGGCTACGATATTAGTTATATTATAGGAAGTTATACCCCCCCCCCGAAAAAACCCCCCAAAAAACTAACATAGATACTAACTACTTAAATAAATGCTGGTGGATGTCCCAAATACCAACCCGGAACCGGAACCCGGGCATACACCATAACATTCCTCACAGCTGCACAGCTGTGAAAACAAGCACCCTCGCAGGATCTTACACCCTATTGGCACAATAAATACCCTATCAATAATAAAAAAAAATTTAAAAAAAAAATGTACTGGTGGCCTGGTCTCCCAGTGGGGCAGCACTATAAAGTCGCCATGAGTGCGCACTGTCACAAGTCGGTTCCCGGCCTGATAAAAGTGATATAACCTTAGATGTTGCTAGGACGTAAAACAACAAACAAATCATCTTTTTCTTCTCCTGTCTCTTCCTCTTCCTTTCTCCTCCACTTCCCCCTCTTCCTCTTGCTCCTCCTTCACCTCTTCTTCCTCCTGCTCATCCTCTTCCCCCCCCCCCGCTTGCCTCCTCATTTTCCTCCTCTTCCTGCTCCTCCTTCTCCATCTCCTTCTTCTCCTTCTCTTCTTCTCCCATTCTCCCTTTCATCTTCTTCCTCATATTCCTTTTCCTCTTGCTATTCCCCCTCCTCCTCCTCCTCGTCATCCTCCTCCCATAAGTCACTGACCTCCAGAATTTCCCATTGAAAGCTCTAGTATCATATTAATCTGGTCTAGGACGTCACTGAAGGAGTATGCAGAAAATGTGATAGTGGGTGGTCGTGAAACAGTAGTTGGTGATAGCGACATACGATTCCATGATGATCTTAGTAACATGGGCCCGACAGTGAAATATGACAATGTACGAGGGAACTTTGAAAATATATGTGAGTAGTTAGTGTCACTGCATTATGTATGGGGCAGCGGCCACCACGAAGGGGGTCCTCGGCCTCCTGTGTTTTACTAAATATATCTGCCCACATTTACAAAAACAACCAAATATTATCAAAATGACTTAAAGGGACATGATTTGCTATCCAAACACTCTTGATTAACCCGGTTTTCCTCCTGTATAAATGTGACATACAGGGTCCGTACGGGGCCTGGAAAGTCTTGAAAAGTCCTGAACTTCATTTGTCCATCTCAAGGCCTTGAAAAGCATTGAATTTAACCTATTTTGGGGAATTAGTCTTGAAAAGCTTTGAATTATATTAAACTGTCCCCACTGATATAATTTAGTTAGAAATCGCCATTCAGCATTGTTGTTTTTTCCTGAAATCCAAATGAAGATAGTCTTCAATTCCTATCAAAAACAGCCTTGAAAAAGTCTTGAAATATCCTTGAATTTATCTTCACGGACCCTGGGAATCATAAATATATACATGTATATAATATTATATATTGCTAAATCAGTCATCGTAATCAAGCATTAAGGACGCCTCTTGTAATTTTATGTCTTGTGGAGTGAATTTTGCCGTCATTTGACACAAATTTTACATTTCAAAATTGGGTAGACATTTGAATTAAATCAAACTAATTTTGATAGAAATGTCAATTCTTCTAACATTTCGTCCTGCATTTGGCCCTGCTTCCGACATTGTGTAAAGGCATCACCAATCGAATATTCAGTCAAGCAATCCGGTGTGGTTCTTTGATATTTTGGCGGTGGCTATGCGCGGACCTGCTAGTAGTAGTAGACACTGTCGGGCCATCCCAGGCCAGACGTCGATGCACCTTGGCAATCGGCGCGTGGGGGCCGGCACCGCGAGCAGGCCCAGCTGGGGCGCGAGCACGATGGGGGCGAGCTGCTCGGGAGGAGGGGAGCTGCTTGGGAGGACTGGGAGCTGCTCGGAGCTGCTCTGGCTTTAAAATTGATACGTGTTGCTTCCTAACCTGGCACTCGGCATTATTAGGATAGGGCAAGGACTGGTTGGCTCAGTGTCAGGATAATGTGACTCAGTGGGATATCAGGTCATGGTGCTGGCAGCCTGGTCTTCCAGTGGGGCAGCACTATAAAGTCGCCTTGAGTGCGCACTGTCACAAGTCGGTACCCGTCCTGATATGACCTTAGATGTTGCTAGGACGTAAAACAACAACAAACAAACAAAAAACCGGAGAGGGTAGCTGGGCGATGGGGCTTGGAATGAGTCGGAACTGCTCGGGAGGGTTTGGGATGAGTCGGAGCTGGTTCGGGATGAGTTCGAGCTGCTTGGGGCGAGTCGGAGCTGCTCAAAAGGGTTCGGAATGAGTCAGAGCTGCTCGGGATGAATTGGAGCTAATCGGAAGGGGTTGAAATCAATATTAAACCGCCATCTCTATTCATAGGTTTCACGAGTCGGGTGTGGAACTCCAATATATTCTATACCTGAGTTGTCTGAGTCAGTACTCGGGTCTCAAACCCCATGTCTTCTATTCCTCAGCCAGTACTCGGGTCTCAAACCCCATGTCTTCTATTCCTCAGTCAGTACTCGGGTCTCAAACTCCATGTCTTCTATTCCTCAGTCAGTACTCGGGTCTCAAACCCCATGTCTTCTATTCCTCAGTCAGTACTCGGGTCTCAAGCCCCATGTATTCTATACCTGAGTTGCCTCAGTCAGTACTCGGTTCTCAAACCCCATGTCTTTTATACCTGAGTTGCCTCAGTCAATATTTGGGTCTCAAACACCATATGTTCTATACCTGAGTGCCTCAGTCAGTACTCGGGTCTCAAACACCATATATTCTATACCTGAGTTGCCTCAGTCAGTACTCGAGTCTCAAACCCTATGTATCCTATACCTGAGTTGCCTCAGTCAGTACTCGGGTCTCAAACCCCATGTCTTTTATACCTGAGTTGCCTTAGTCAATACTTGGGTCTCAAACACCATATATTCTATACCTGAGATGCCTCAGTCAGTACTCGGGTCTCAAACACCATATATTCTAATTTCTATACCTGAGTTGCCTCAGTCAGTACTTGGGTCTCAAACCCTATGTATCCTATACCTGAGTTGCCTCAGTTAGTACTCGGGTCTCAAACACCATGTCTTTTATACCTGAGTTGCCTCAGTCAATAGACTACATCGCCATTCCAGCCACGTGGTGCATTGTGGGATGCTTGGAAGAAAAACAAACCCGTGAGAAGCACATGGCACATGCTAATACACTGGGTGAAGCTATGAAATGTTCTAGTTTCAGCTCATCTCAGCTCTTCTTTGAAACATATAATACCAACTAAAAAAAATATATATTATAAATTAAGATATTAATCTATTATCCAGTATTGCATTTACATCAATATAATCAGCACATCATATGCCACGTGCAATTAGATTTAGACAAATCTGGGCACTCAGACTAGTGTTAGAGCCATAGCCGGAGTCAGTTTTACTTTTTTTTATTCATGTTTTTATTTATATCCTATGGTTAATGAGATATGTAGAACTAGAAAATGAGTAGGGTCAATCAGATATTGGTTATATATTTCTCTGAAACAAGTGTCTGTTGACAAATTTTGCATTTTAATATGTAGAACAAGAATTAATAATGGTGATGTGGATAGCAGCCTGAAAGCGACTGATTGTTTTGTGTGGAATGTATGTTTCTTAGCTCAAAATGTTTAACTATGGATTGTTTTGTCTTAGATATATTCAGCAGATCATTCATTATTTTGCATGTGTGCATACATGTTTGTGCCAAATTGTTATGTATTTCTATTAATTTTGAATAAAATCAAAGTTTTTCCCTATGCGTATCAGCTAACTCAATTGCTGTACGCATTTGATTTGCCGCCAACGCCGTTTTCGGCGCGTGCGCGGTCGAAACGGTGATCTCCTCTATACTCGGGTCTCGAACACCATGTATTCTATACCTAAGTCAGCACTCGAGTCTCAAACCCCATGCTTATGGATGATTTTGTTGTTTCGGTGACTCGGGTCTCAAATCACATATTTATTCATGAGTTGCCTGAGTTGGAACTAGGGCCTCAAACCCCATGTATGCCATTCCTGCTGCGTGGGTAATGCCAAGTACACACCTACCGTTTACGATTCGCACACTAAAACTCGCAACTCGACCCGACCCGCTTAAAACTGAAAACGGGCCGATTCATTTTTCGAATCGCGAATCGCAATCGTAATCGGCCCGTTTTAGCCCTAAAACTGAGTTTTTAGTCGGGAATCGCAATCGCTAGGTGTGCGCTCCCCGCGCACACCTAGCGATTTTTGTGTGCGAAATGGGCAGTTTTAGATCGTATACGGTAGGTGGGTGCGCACAAACGGTAGGTGTGTACCTGGCATAAGGTAACCGACCACTGCCCGCCTGTATACAATGAGCACACCACCCCTCTTTACTGACACGTCGTCGACCATTCTCCCTCCCCCCCCCCCCCCCACACACACAAAAGAAGCAATGGAGGAAAAGGGGAAGGGGAAGGAAATAACTAAATAATAGAAGAAGAAAGAAATAGAAAGAAGGAAAGAAAGAAAAAAAGAAAGCAAGAACGAAAGAAAGAAAGAAAGAATGAAGGAAAGAAAGAAAGCAAAAAATGAAAGAGATTAATCAAACTGAAAATACAGAAAGAGAAAAGGAAAGAAAGAGAAAAGGAAGGAAAGAGAAAAAGACAGAAGGAAAAGGTAAGAAAGAAAAAGGAAAGAAAGAAAAATGGAAAGAAACCAAAACGGAAAAAGAACAGGTGGAAGGTTGGAAATAATTAAAGATAGAAAATGAAGGGGAAGGAAGAAGGGGAAGGAAGAAGGGGAAGGAAGTAAACAAACAAATAATAGATAAATAAATTGAACAGAAATGGATGAAAGAAAGGGAAGGATTGATTGATTGATTGATTGATTGGTGGTTGCTTTAAGCCGTGTCGGCAGCATAGGCCATATTCACGGCGAGAAATGTTTGTTTTTTTGTTCAAACCATCTCTTTTACATGTAAAAGCAGACAATCAATTATGTGCCAATAGACACTCATTAAATTAGAAAGCTCACAATCATATATTTGTGGTCAAGGGAAACAAATTCCCATAGAAAAAGAAAAGTTTTATTTATAATTGATAGAATCTATTTAGTAAACTATATGAGGTGGTACAGTCCAGCTGCCCTCAAAAAGGCTAAAATGTTTTCCTGTTTTACCTTAGTAAAAAGGTAAAGGGAAGGAAGGAAACCAACAAATAAAAATAGATAAATGAACGTCATCAATGAACTATGCTCGGCAAGCTGTCTGTGGTAGGCAGTATTAAATGGTTTTGTCTAGAGTTGCCTGAAATGTTTGTCTTTATGGAGAATTACTTTTAAAATATTGAAATTACAATTTTCTGGGTTTTCTGCTCGTTTAAAAAAAAGTACATTGCCAGGGTTTGTTAGTGAAGTGCCCCCACTGGATCGTTAGTGTTTATCTGTCCGAGTCACTTAGTCGGAGTGAATCACATCCACTCACACTTACATCTGTAAACACTGTTCTTATTCTATAAATAACAAGTTAGCATCTACAGGGGGTTCCAGCTAAAGCCCCAGTCAGACCTCACCGGATTGAGGAACCGGATAGTAAATGGACACTGTCTGGTGAAATACGGCAATGTATGGTCTATATATGGGGTGTCCGTTATCTGTCCAGTTAGCTGTCCGGTGGTGTCCGGTGGTGTCCGGTATAAGTTTTGAACATGCACAAAACTTGTACTGGACACCACCGGACTGAAGTGTATGGTTGGTGTCCATTTTAACGCTGTTTAGTCCGTTTTGTTCATTTCATGTCTGTTAGTCATCCGTTGGGTGTCTGGTTTGTATCATGAAGAGTCTATTGATGGTGCTGCAGGAATTCGGTCCGTCGGTTTTTGGTGCGTACGTGAACAGTCTGGAAGGTGTCCAGTTGGTGTCCAGTTGGTGTCCAGTTGGTGTCCGTTTGGTGTCCAGTCCGTGCGTTTGACACTTGTTTGCCATCCGGTTCTCATCTGGTTCTCGTCTGTTGGCTATTCGTTAATGTACGTTTCTTGTCTGTTTAGCATCCGTTTTGTCTGGCGGCCATTGCAACAGTTCGACAGCAGACACCACCAGACTAGACAATATTTTGTCCGGTGGTGTCCGGTACTCAGTAAGGTAAGGTCTGGCTGGGCCTTTACCAACCCACTGTCCCTAGATTGAGCAAATGTTGTTTAGTAAACAAAACAAAAAAGTATTGGTAATGATAAATCGTAGAGCATTTTAATTGTTCTCCCTAAAGAATTCTTCCTTTCAATGTGTGAGAATCAAATAGCTCACAGACAACTTTATCATCTGTAGTAACAACAGAAATATTGTCTACAATTATTTCTCATACATCACCATGCATCTAGATGTATAATCAGTGCTTACACCTACCTTATTTTCAATGCATATTAATATTTTTGTATTTTTACACACAAACAAATTATGTAACAACTGTTGCATGGCCGGATGTCAGCTGTCTCAGCCTTGGCAAAAGAGGTTCTTTGCTGAATAAACAAAAATAAATCAATTAAAACTAAACTTTTCCCAAAACTCTCCCCCCAAAAGAACACGCGAACACACAAAAACCACACACCCACACACACAGCTAAATATCGTTGGCCATTAGCAACATTAGTAGGCATTTCTTTAATAAGTTGGCACAGTGCTATCACTCCAAATGAAATATGTACCCGATTCAAAAATATATTCTGTTTAATTTGACAGAGGCCTCACGGAGTAATTATGGCCGCATAGTCTGATGAAAACATCAAATTTTGGATAACAAAGCACTCATTTCATTCTGCGTATAGATACCGATACTCTCATTAAGCATTTGTTAAGCACCACACATCGTTCACCCGTCTTGATATGACCTTAGCTGTTGCTAGGAAGTAAAACTCCAACAAACAAACAAGCATAATCACCACTCCCAGAACATGTCTAGACAACAAGTGTGCAATATTGTCACCAAGCATATTGCTTTGAAAAAAATTACCCCAAACCAAGCCCAAACTGTCAGTATCATCACTGATCTAGAAATCAGCAGAACACGATATTTGTATTGGGCTCACAAAATATCACAAATCCTACACATGTACAGCTACCATGCTGCTGATACAGTGATAGCGATACTCACCTCACTCAGAAGGTGTCCAGTGGGCATTAAATGTGAACGTGTTTATTTATTCGAGCCCGCTTTGATTTGGGCTGCCATTAGGTTCCAACGGCCCGTAGTCAGTTGAGTAGCAGTGATGTAGAAAAGGGCTCCGGCCACCTCTCCGCACTGTTAGTACACAATGTCTGCGAAAAGGAGGCAACTGGGGTACTATAAACACACTAAAATAACGTAGATTCTGTTTCAGGTCCGTCTGAAGAACCGACAACCCAGGTCCATGGATACAGTAGTACTAGTAGACATTAAGACATTTTAGACATTTTTTAATTCACAATTTCCATATATAGCATACAAACATAAACTAACCTGTGTAGGAAAGCTAGTGATTGATAATAATACAATTTTGGTTTTCACTTTGAATCAACAACTTCCGTATTTAGTGCATGTTTAAAGCGGTACTCTATGGGTATGGAGACACTTACGCCCACTGGACCCTTTCTGAGTGAAGCGATTATCGGCTGAGTGGTGGCTGTAAAGCAGTGGGATTTGCAATATGCAATATTTTGTGAGCCCATTAAGATTTTTTAAATTTTGTTGTAATGGACAAAAGAGTCCACGTTCTCCTGATTTATGGAATGGAGTAGGAACCCAATATATGATCATTGTTAGGATATTTGTCTGGCATGCATTACTTGTAAATCATCGTGTTGTAGATGTTTGAGAGGTATTGAATGACCACATTTTGGTTTCAATTAGGAGAGAGCAAAGAACGGTGGACTTAGACCAATTGTTTGCAATTGAAATTTCCCCCACTTAATCAACTAATGTAAAACAACAAAAATGCATATATTAATGGGAAGATATACTAGCATTGATTCGTAGTGAAAATAAATTCAACTGGTTATAATTTTGATACTGATGTATATGATTTTAAGAAAACTATTTAAAAAGAAAAATTGATACTAATCACCACATAGGCTAGCGCTTGACATTATTAAGAAAGGACATGGTTGGCTCATTCTATGGATATGGTTGGCTCATCCTCTGGATAAGGTTGGCTCATTCTCTGGATATGGTGACTGGGTGCAATATCGGTCCATGGTGCTCGTCGCATTGTATTCTAGTAAAGAAGCACTATGAAGTCATCATGGGTGAGCACTGTCACAAATGGGTACTCGTCCTTGTCTGAACTTAGATGTTGCTAGGACGTAAACCCCCAATAAACTAGTGATATTGCCACGTTGTCACTGGTATGTTGGTTAAAGCTGCAGAGTCTGATCTGTAAGCATACACTTTTCTGAATCAAGACAATTACCCAGATTTTAATAGTGTATTAATCGGCGAGCATGGCAACTGAACTGTTGGGTATCAAAAATGGCGTCGGTGGCATTGGTCAGTGTGAAAAGCAACCTGGCTGTTGGGTCTCACATTGGTATTGGTGCAGATTTTTACACAGAGTACATGTGGCATTATTAGTCAGCGTGTATGGAAACCAGAGTGTTGGGTCTAATATTAGTGTAGATTTGTACCCGGTGTGCACGTGGCATTATATTATTTAGTGCCAATAGCACCTACTGTTAGGTCTCATTTGATGCAGATTTGTACCCGGTGTATTATATTATTTAGTGCAAATAGCAACCCAACTGTTAGGTCTCATTTGATGCAGATTTGTACCCGGTGTGCACGTGGCATTATATTATTTAGTGCGAATAGCAACCCAAGTGTTAGGTCTCATTTGGTGCAGATTTGTACCCGGTGTGCACGTGACATTATATTATTTAGTGTGCAACCCGACTGTTGGGTCTCATATTGGTGCAGATTCTGACACGGTGTACACGTGGCATTAAGCGCAGTACCCTGGAGCAAAGACCCTATAATACTAAGATGGCTCACTCCCTATCTCTCCCATGGTAATGTAAATTTCGCAGTGGCACCTTGTGGTGGGCTTGATCAGCCCAGCTGCTGGTTGGTGTTTCACATATAAACACATACAATTATATTATGCATGAGATAGGTAAGTATGAATACACATCAATATGAATCTGCTATGAACAAATACACATCATCATCAGCATCATCATTAGCATCGCCATCATCACACATCTTTCACATTCATATATATACATTTAAACATATAATATAGCACCTGTTTAACCAAGAGAACAGCCAGCGCACCAAGTGGTGTGTTTGATCATTTTGATTACACAGTACAGGCTGAGTGAGCTGTGTTAGTATTATAGGGTCTTTGCCTGGAGGTAGCCAATGGGTGACCTGGATGTGAAAGGTCACGCGATGGAGCGTGGCAGCGTGTATTACTATAGTATTAGTGCTGCAGCGTCGTAAAATAAGATTACATGAATAATGGCGGAATTCCCCGCAGTTCAACATGCGCATAGCCATGTGTTTATATGTGTGACTGTCACCATGAAAGTCAGTGCCAGCTGCAACACGAAATTCAGAAAACATAGCAGTGTTTAAAGTTGCATAGTCCGATGGTTTTGAATTTTTTTTTTTTTTCTGAGATAAATATATTAGATCGATCATTAGTATCTACTTTACATTAGTTCAAAGTTACTTTTATTTTAAATGGTAAACTTTTGAGATATTTTTAATACAAACATGGAAAATTAGTTTTGGCAAGCTTGCCAAAACTCTGACACCATAGACTTCTGCAGTAACAGGTTTAGTTAAATTGATGCAATATTGCCTTCTACGCGGAAACAAATGCTTATTAAGTGCATCCGTATCTAAGTTAGATATGTAAAATCAAATCTAGATAATTGGTTTGGTTTTGAAAATTTGATTATTTCATCGGACTATGCAGCTTTAAGAAAGTACTAAATAATAAAGTAACCTAGAAAAACAGTTGTTTAAATGGATTAACACAAAGTACAGTAAAAGCTGGATGTTGGATTGTTTGCAATCTACAAACAGTTACAAGCCATAAACAAGAAGCAAAAAAACTAAATTATTCCTAAAAACTAAATTCAGAAGATTTAAATCAAATATGATTGGTGCTGTCCAGCGGTGAAAACGAGTGTTAACACACTTATCCGTTATGAGCAGGCTATATAAAATTCATCAATGATTTTTAATAAAAAAGGTTTTAACTTCTAATGCTAATTTTATTTTTAATGCTGCAAAGTGCGATGAAACATGAAATTAAAAAAAAAAAAAACACTATGATAGATTGGTGTCTACATGTCCGACTTGAGCGCAATGTATGCGTTGTGTTTGATTCAGTGGAGATGACATATTTCCTCCTCCGCCGCCCGCTGTGCCATGGACTCTACTTTGGGTGGACGGATGCTTCCATCTTCCGTACACCCGATTGGCCAGTGGGCTTTCACACCATTTCCCACTGTCGACTGTAGCTCACATCTCTCTCTTCACTTCTCAGTGAGCCAGCAACGCACACACTTTTTCAGACCTCTCACCCTACTACTGTTTGCTTTTATTTTGTTTTCGCTTTGGGCTGGGCCTGGGCGCTACTGTCTCATTTTTAATATACTTTTTGTACCTGCATTTTTGCTCGGTTTTGTTGCTTAGCCGAATCAGAAACTGGTGCACATACTAACCTGTTATTGATGCATAGATGGAATACTAGGTCAGGAGTTCGAAACCAATGACATATAAAGTTGATTTAAAAGAACCTATCACAGCAGAAACCTATTATGTCCACCATTTTGACATGCAAATATCTTCAAAGTTGATCTTATAAATTAAAAGTTCTTTCAATCTAAAATAAAGTAGATTATACAGATCCATCTAATAGTAATACTTTTTTTTTAAACCCTCAAAAAACATTCATTTAAAAATGCCAGAATCTAAAAACCATCGGACTATGCAATTTGAGATGAGATTATTCAAATATACATATATGCACACGTGGCTCACAGCTACTTGGGCATTGTTATATATGAATATGCATATATATATCCACATATATGTATATGTACATATATGTATGTGTATAGATCTACACGAACACACACTGCTCACTTTCAAAACTGCACATGTATATATACACAAATACACACATGTGTGCTCATATATATATAATTGTATATATATACATATATATGTATACACATGTGACTCACAGCTACTTAGGCATTGTTATATATGAATATGCATATATATATATACACATATATGTATATGTACATATATGTATGTGTATAGATCTACGCACACGCACACATATTTATGTATATGTGTATAATATATATATATATTTATTTATTTATTTATCAATGTCTAACTAGGTTAGGGCCGCATAAAATAAATTTACATTACATCTGCATTCTTCTAAATATATAAGTATTGTTAAAGCTTGACTTTACATAACCCATAAATATGAAGATATCATAAGCTAACATATAACACCACCACCCCAATAGACGGGATCATGGTTCCGACTGCGCATGCGCTGAAAACGGCCTTGGCAGCAAAGCAAAAGCATACAGCCATTGATTGAGTTTGCCGATACGCGTAGGGAAAAACTTCGATTTTATTCAAAATTAATCAAAATACATAACAATTTGGCACAAACATGGACGGAAGGATGCAATATAATAATATAATGAATATGTTTAAGACACAACTCTCCATAATTAAGCATTTTGAGCTAAGAAACATACAATTTCAGTTACTTTACAGGCTGATGTTTACATCACCATTGATTAGCCATAAGTAATTCTTGTTCTAAATATTAATTTGTCAAATGTGTCAACAAAAACTTGTTTCAAAGAAATATATAACCAATATCTGATTAACCCTACTCATTTTCTATTTCTACATATGTCATTAACCATAGGATATAAATAAAAACATGAATAAAATAAGTAAAACTGAATCTGGCTATGGCTCTAACACTAGTCTGTGTGCCTAGATTTGTCTAAATCTAAATGCACATGGCACAAGATGTGCATATTATATTGATGTAAATGCAATGCTGGATAAAAGATTAATATCTTAATTTATTATATATATTTTTTAGTTGGTATTCTATGTTTCAAACGTGAGCTGAGATGAGCTGAAACTAGCACATTTCATAGATGCACCCAGTGTAATAGCATGTTCCATGTGCTTCTCGCGGGGCTGTTTTGCTCTGCCGCATCCACAATGCACTGCTCCGCTGGAACGGTGATGTAGTCTGTTCGCTGACGACCACTGACTGGCATCCTAACCACTCCCCACATTCCATCTTCTGTTATTACAGTCTCATCAGCAGAGTGAGTCTAGAGCGGGACCTAGTTTGACCTGCTTTGACCTGCTTTGACCCAGTTAGAGTTGATATGTTTTTGAGCATGCCCGGAGGCTACCAGTACCATCCGCTGTGCAGAAGTTTACTAACAGAAACAATGGAACATTTGTACAGTGGGGCGGTTAGAAAATGCACCGACAACCACCGCTACGACATAAGCCTATTTAAAGCTGCATCGTCTGATGAAAGCTTAACATGTTTAAAGCTGCATAGTCTGATGAAAGCTTAACACATTTAAAGCTGCATAGTCTGATGAAAGCTTAACATGTTCAAAGCTGCATCGTCTGATGAAAGCTTAACATGCTTAAAGCTGCATAGTCTGATGAAAGCTTAACATGTTTAAAGCTGCATAGTCTGATGAAAGCTTAACATGTTCAAAGCTGCATCATCTGATGAAAGCTTAACATGTTTAAAGCTGCATAGTCTGATGAAAGCTTAACATGTTTAAAGCTGCATAGTCTGATGAAAACATCAACTTTTCAAAACCAATACAGTGATTTAGATTTGATTTGACATATCTAACTTAGATACCAATGCACGTATCAAGCATTTGTCACCACATAGAACAGAACCCTGAGCCAATTTAACAGAACCTGTTACTGCAGAAGCCCATGGTGTCAGAATGTTGGCATGCTTGCCATACATTTTGTGTGTTTGCATTTCAAATATCTTACATGTTAGCCATTTCAAATGAAAGTTACTTCAAAGTAAAGTAAGGCATGTTATAATGATCAACCTAATGTATTTATCTATAATATTTAAAAAAGAAGACAGAAACTCAAAACCATCGGACAATGCAACTATAAAGCTGCATTTCTATATAAATTAATAAACAACACAAGGAAAAGAATTATGGCCACTATCAAATATTTCTCTACTAAAATAACTTTCCATTCTGCCTGCTATGGTAGAACAGTACTGTCATGCTGTAATTCTGCTACCCGTAACATAAAGTGCATATACCATGTACATCTTATACCCCTGTCACACTACAATGTAATGAGCGAACGTGAGCCTAACGTGGTGATATTTGGTCATTACGTTGATGTACGTTGGATTACGCTATGATGATGTCATAATGACGTTAGAGTGACGTCGAGCTACGTCACATTACGTCGAATTACGTCGAGGTTTTGGACATGTTCAAAAGTTTCGACGCAGGTCGAACGTAAGGGTTTACGTTCGCCGTACGTTCTGTTCACGTTCAGCGAACGTCAATGACGTTAAACGGACGTTATTCCAATGCTGCTCACTACGTTCAACTACGTTCAACTACGTTGACCCACATTAAACCGAGTGCAAATGTCCACGGGGCGTAATGGGAACATCAGGAGAACGTCAGGAGAACGTCAGGAGAACGTGCAATGCACGTTCAACCTCTCATGACGTAGCTAACGTCACGTAACGTTCTTCTGGCGATGGAATAACGTTCATAACGTTCCGTGAGCGTCATTACGTTGACCTCTCTCGTTGAATGACGGTATCACTATGCTTTACCGACGTTACGCTCTCGTCCACTACGCTGCATCCATGTTCAACTTGTGCCCAAATTTGCATACTACGCCGAGAAGTTCAACGTTCTTCACGTTCTCCCTACGTCGACGTCGTTACGTCGTAATGTGACAGGGCCATAAGGTCTGTAGTTTAACTGTAAATACCAGCACTTAAATTCATTTCGATTTTGTAACTTATTTTTATGTGCAGGATAATACGTTGACCTAGAAATGGTCACCTGTTACCTGTGAAATACTAGGGTCGACTTTTGCACGAGGTCTATGGAAAATTCCAGATTTCTTTTCTCCAAAATAGGGGGTAAACTTTTACATGAGACCGACTTTTACTTGAGTATACACAGTAAATTTATCTTTAAAAAAAATTATTTTTAAAAAGCGAAAAGATCGTAGAAACTTAAAACCATCAGATTATTCAACCTTAAGCAATTGTCAAAATCCATCGCAACCAGTGGGACGTGTGCAAAGTATGCGGGTACTTCCTCTTCCTCGCTGTCAGCACTTCGCCCAGTTGCATGTATGTTAACGTCAGTTAATTACACATTTACGGTTTAATAAGCGGGTTAGAGTACCATTTAAAAAAAAGAAGCTTGTTTTATTTAATGATGCCTCTAGAGCACATAGATTTTTATCATCGGCTATTGGATGTCAAACATATGGTCACTCTGACGTATTTCTTTTGGCGGAAGCCTGCTGCCGCCACATACACTACTCTTTCTGATAAGCAGCAAGGGGTCTTTTATAAGCACTTTCTCACGGTTCGAGTACCATGGACGGTGTAGCAATGATGTAGTTGAGCTTCTGAGTATGCCATGTTTAGAACATGTGAGGTGAGAGGAAGTGTCCTCCAGGAAATGCCTAGCCTGTTGTGCACGCGTCGTTAACGTTGCATCTGAAACATGGTTGTCATGAAAAGCGCTATACTGTCAATTAGCGTCTCTAACTGTGCGCATTACATGTAGTGTTACTGTTTCTGTTAGAGGGGTGATGGCTGTGACATTAGCAGAAACTCTCACCATGGGCCTGTGGTATGTAGGTTTGAATGCTGAGTGCGTTAACAAAAAGCATGGCTCCAGTCTGGATCATTTACATCATCGTCATCGTCATCATCATCATGGTAGATCGTGGGATTGGAACCCACGGGTTCTGACTCGGGCATACAAAATTGATATTTGTCGATTCCTAGCCAGGCGTTCGGCATTATTAGGATATGGCAAGGACTGGTTGTCTCAGTATCAGGATAATGTGACTGAGTGGGATATCAGGCTATGGTGCTGGCAGCCCGGTCTTCCACTGTTGCAGCACTATGAAGTCGCCATGAATGTGCACTGTCACAAGTCAGTAGGCCTATCTATCCTGAAATGACCCTAGATGTTGCAAGGATGTAAATGTCAAACAACCAACCAACCTAATAACTATGAAATTATTCCTAAGAAATTTGATTGTGCTACAAAATTTGATTGGACTTGGTAAACATGAATTCGCCTCAATTATAGGTCGCATACATAGATCTCTCCATCCCCATCCCCAACATATTTTCCCCCATTCCTACTAGTACAATCACCCTTTCATCCAATGTTTGTACATGTGGACAGGAAGTGCACATTCGCTGGTGCGCTGCGTGTACCCCCACAGACGCGGTGACCAGCGGGCAAGATGGCCGCCTGTAAAAGAACGCGGCGTTCTTAGTGCGTGAGGGTGAGTTAGTGCGTAGGGGAGAATGTGGACGGGGTGCCGGTGGTGGTTGGTTGTTGGAGTTTTACGTCCTGGCAACATCTAAGGTCATATCAAGACGTGTACCGACTTGTGGCAGGGCACACTCATGCTGACTTTATAGTGCTGCTCCACTGGGAGACCAGACCGTCATTAGCATGACCTGATATCCCACTCAGTCACATTGTTCTGACACTGAGCCAACCAGTCCTTGCCCTATCCTAATAATGCTAAGTACCTGGCTCGGATAGTAGGAAGTGACAAGTATCAATTTGTTTGACTCGACCAAGGTTCGAATCCCACGATCTACCAAAATGGGGGTCGGACGCTCAACTCATTCGATCATCCCGTCTTGGTTGTGGTGGTGATGGTGGTGGGAGTGATAGTGGGGATGGGGGTGGGGTGGTGGTGGTGGGTGGTGGTGGTGGTGGTGGGTGGTGGTGGTGGTGGTGGTGGTGGTGGTGGGTGATGGTGGTAGTGGTGATGGGTGGTGGAGGTGGTGGTGGTCGGCGGGGACACTGGAGACTGCCAATATGATCGGGTGACGCCCTCCTGGACCGCCACCTAGTGGCCAGTGGCATCGCCACTCGCACTATCTAAGACGCAGCTATGTGAGATATGTGAGCGGGGCTCTATTCTAGATCAACGGTGGAATGGCGGGTTTGTGGGTGGGATCGGGGATTAGGTGTGGGTGTGGAGGGGTTAAGTTTGTGGGTGGGTGTTCGGAAGTGTGCATGGGATTCGTGATCAAATGCGGGTGTTTGTTGATGGTTTTACATCGTAGCAACATCTAAGGTCATATCAGAAGGGATACTGACTTGAGACAGTGCACACCCATGTCGACTTTGTAGTGCTGCCTCACTGGGAGACCAGGCCGCTGGTACCATGACCTGATATCCCACGCAGTCACATTATCTTGAGACTGAGCCAATCAGTCCTATCCCTATCCTAATAATGCCGGGAGCTAGCCCAAGTAACACCAAGTATCAATTTGTATAAGTCATCGGTTTGGCTCAGCTGGGATTCGAACTCCCGACCTTCTGCACGGGAAGCCTGCACTCTGCCGAATCGGCCACCGCGTCCGGTGATCAAATGTGTGCGGGGGGGGGGGGAATTGGGGTATGACTTTTAGGTGTGGGTGTGGAGGGATTATATTTGTGGGTGTGGTTGTTGGGATGTGTGCGTTGGATCGCGGATTATGTGGGTGTTAGTGTGTGGGTGGAGGCGGGCGTTAAAGACATGGTAAAGACATTGGTGAAAAGTAAGATTTCCCCTTGTGGCTACCAATACAGGTGTTCAAAGTTGCTGGCCTGAAGGATGTGGATTGATTGTCCCTTCTTTGTCCTTCCCAGGCCTATCCTTCATCCAATACAGGCTCAATGCACGCTCTATATAGGCTCAATGCACTCTCAATATTTCAATACAGGCTCAATACTTTGAAGTCATATTTATCCTATAAGCACATAGGACAGGGCAAGGACTGGTGTGCTCAGTGTCAGGATAATGTGATTGAGTGGGATGCCAGGTCATGGTGCCGGCTGCCTGGTTTCCCAGTGAGACAGCACATTAAAGTCACCATGAGTGCGCACTGTCACAAGTCGGTACCCGTCCTGATATGACCTTAGATGTTGCTAGGACGTAAAACAACAACAAACAAACATACACATATTCTTTCTGTTTACTAAACGTAACAGGATTCTTGCTCTACCTTTGTTTTTGTTTTTGTTTTTTTAAGTTGGGCGCCAGTGAAATTGCGCTAATAACTATTCTACATCAAATAAAATACTACTTCCTGTGTGAATGTTGAAGAGTGTGTGGTGCTGCAGTAAGCTTCATCCAGCCTTGCATGGTCAGGGGCCTCGCAAATGGCTGGTTATCTCGGAAATGACGTGTTGTTGTTGCCAATTTAGTGGCTTTGTGGGGATTTTCCCTGCTGGGATGGGTGTGGTGCTACAGCAGGGGGGGGGGGGGTGGAGAGGTCACAACCACAAACTGGGTATTCAATATAGCCCCCTGCCCTTTCCACACCTGATTATTTATAGCTTAAATCTGCATAGACCGACAGGAGCAACAATTTCTCTAAACCAAAACACTTAGCTAGATTTGATCCTACATATCCAACTTGGATACTGTTGCACTTATTAATCATTTACTTCTACGTACAGGGATAAAAGATGTCCGCGATTTCGGGGTTTTCCGCGATTAACAAAATATTTACCGATCAATGTTAAACAAATTGCTATGGAATCAAGATGTGTATATGACAAAATTGGTTGGTTCGAATCCCGTTCTTATATGGCCTGAGATGTTACTAGAACATAAAACCCAAACAAAAACGAGTTCAGTATGGATGTATAAATATAGGCACAATGACATTTGAAACCAGGCTTCCGGTATTTTCCCCGCGATTCTCCAACAGTGTTAATCCTATGGTCGAAAATCCGAGTTTTCGCGGAAATTCGCCGTCGGTGTAATAATCTCGGCTTGCTTTCCGCGTTTTTTTTGCCGGAGACAACTTCCATCCCTGTGCATAGAAGGTATGACTACTAAAGCTAAGATTCCTTATATGCGGTATGCGGCATGCGAATGTGATATATGCGGAATAGATATATGCCAACCCCCAATAGACGATATTTACTTTTTGTGCTGGGATATGGTTAAACAAAAATACACACCAAAAAAGTTACCCATGACATTTTTGGGGGTTTTTCCTCCAGATTTGTGAAGGAAGATCAAAGTTACTATTGTTTTCTATGCCAAACGCAGCAGTATTCGCATTCACACCGATCGGTCCATGGGTTGATCCATTTGCCGCATTCGCATTCACATTCGCATTCGCATTCGCATTCCCGTTCGTATTCGCATTCGGACATATGGAAGCACCACTATTCATTTACATGCTTTTTGATTTTTTGCCGCATTCGCATTCGAATGCCGCATACCGCGTATAAGGAATCTTTGCTTAAGTCAATTTAATCAAACATCTCACTGCAAAGGGCTGTGATGACCAACATTTCGACATGAACATAAACAATAATTTGAGTTAAGTTGAATTTTAATTAACCACAAACATGTAGTAACTAGTAATGTGGACTGTATGGCTTCCCCAAGGGCTGATCTTCCAGTTGAGCAAGTTACATTAAATTAAAGTTCATAGTTACGAAAGACACATTATTACAACAAATCTGCAATTTAAATCTGTACAAGACTTCTATCAATATCATTCACGTTTATTCACATAAAAGAGGGATTTTTTGCACCCAGAATTAGATTGTCCATTCGTTTGTTTGTATATTTCTTTGTTTAGCGACCCCCCCCCCCCCACCCCCACCAGCACCAACAAATAAACGTCGGCTATTGGGGGTCATCAGATATGTCCATGTATCTATACATATATATGTAAGTATTTCACATGCATATGGCCGATATGACCATTAAGCATGATTTCACTTCTAGTATCTCCAAAGTTGACTCTCATTTTTCTTGAAGATTTATACTGCCTTTCATGGATATGTCGAAATAGACTTGTTTTCACCATTAAACAGTTTGTCGATAGAAAGCCCGAGCCTACACTTTTACCGACCCAAGGGATTTTTAACCTCCCACACCACATAGACATGGTATGAGAGCAACTGGCCTTCGAAGTATGCTGTAAGTTATACATAGTGGTGGAAATGCAAATTGGCAGAGCTGGGGGCACAGAGAATCGAACCACCGACCTTCAGATTAGGAGTCTGACCTAGAAAAAAGTCAGACACTCTAACTACTCCGCCACAGAGAACTCCACTTTAAAATATGTCACTTCAAACTAAAAGTAAAGTAAATGATATCGATCAACCTAGTATTTACCTTTTAAAAATATTGCTGAAACTCAGAACCATCGGCCTATGCAACTCTAATGTAGTGTGTGCGCATGCGTATGAACATAATGAACGCGTGTGTAGACCATGCCTTCACTGAACTCAATAGCCACGTGATGGTGAATTTTGTTGTAACCCCACCAACCGGGCGGCGTGGCCTAAGCGGTAGAGCGCGGGCCTCGCGTGCGGAAGGTCGAGATTTCTCTACCCGGTCGAGTCAAACCAGTGGCTTATAAAATTTACACCTGTCGCTTCCTGGCCTGGCGCTCTACATTATTAGGATCAGGGCAAGGACTGGTTAGCTCAGTGTCAGGATAATCTGACTGAGTGGGATATTGGGTCATGGTGACAGTGGCCAGATTTCCCAGTTGGGCAGCACTATTAAGTCACCATGACTGTCCACTGTCACAAATCGGTACCCATCCTGATATGACCTGAGATGTTGCCAGGACGGGGCACTGCAACAAACAAACAAACGAAATGTTACCCCATCTCACTCCCATCAATCACCATCGCAGCAAGATATTTTATCTGGTCGGGCGGTCTACTGTTATTCACTCTTGTGGATTTGAGTGTAATAAAATATTATATCCGCCTTACACCAGCAGACATAATAAACGCATGCATTGTTTTGTTTGGATCAGGTTTATGTAAACTCCATCAGATGAGTGAATTTCATTACAAAGTAGACGAGAGGAGTAAATTCTATTAAAGCTGCATAGTCCGATGAAATCATCAAATTTTCAAAACCAAAACAATGATCTACATTTGATTCTACATATCTAGCTTAGATACTGATGCACTTATTAAGCATGTGTTGCCACACAGAAGGGAATAGTGAGGCAATTGAATAGATCATGTTACTGCAGAACGCTATGGTGTCAGAGTTTTGGCAAGCTTGCCAAAATTAATTTTGCATGGTTGCACTTCAAATATCTCAAAAGTTAGCCACGTAAAATAAAAGTTACTTCAATCTAAACTAAGGTACATTATAACGATCAACCTAATGTATTTATCGCAGAAAATTTCTGAAACTCAAAACCATCGGACTATGCAACTTTAATATTAGACGGGATGGCCGAATGAGCTGAGTGCCCACTTCCCGTGCGGAAGGTCATGGGATTTAAACGCCGAGTTTAAACCCTGAGCGAGTCAAACCAATGACATAAAAATTGTATACTTGTCGCTACTTAGCCTTGTGCTCGGCATTACTGGGATAAGGGAAAAGGCGCAGTGGAATGAGGAAGAACGATTGTCTGTGATTGAAATTCTCCCCGCTTAAACAGCAAAACATATATACACAAAATCATATTTTATTTTATTTAATTGAACAAATGGAGTTTGATCGCCTTACCCGTAGGGCATTATTTATAAACTACTGAAGACGAATAACCCGCTCTATTTTTATTTGAGTTTCATGGTCATTGTAGGGAAACATGACAATCAGAAAATGATATAACTGGGTCATCAGGTTCTTTTTATCAGTGCATCGACCTTTCTGATTTGTGCCTATCCTTTTTCTGTACTTTTTTTTGGGGGTTGTTTTGGTCTCCGGTACAGCAGAAAGTAGGTCAGAGCATTGTATCGTTAAAATCGTCATCGATAGTTGACCATTTAGCATCATCTATCAGTAATAAACCTTCCCGCATGGAAGCCTGCTGGGTTCATTTGTGGCTAATTAGTTTGTTCTTATAGCGTAGATGATAACATGGGAGGATGTAAGGCTGTGTATCGATACACTGTTCCCTTGTGGCGTGTTCCCTTGTTCTGTGTTCATTTGTGACCTTGTGACGATACCACACCGACAATGAACCTGTGTTTTGCTTAGTGGATATTCCCATAGGTTGGACACAGGGACTGTATGGCCTTGTGCATGGCACATGTGACGTACTGACTGGGAACATAGAGAATGAACATGTTCATTATCTGTGTGGCGCATCACAAGTGAACACGGAACAAGGGAACATGACACAAGGGAACAGTCTATGGATACTTTATATGGCATTTACCATTTCGTGCCCAGCAACAGGTGAGACGCCCCATGCGCAGACGACACATGTGGGACAAGTTGTGTGTTAAGAATACAACACGACACATTGCGTGTGCACGTTAGGGGTACTTGTAAGAACAAAACAGGACATGTTGTGTGTGCATGTTAGGGCTACTTGTAAGAACAGAACAGGACACATTTTGTGTGCATGTTGGGGGTATCTACTTGTAAGAACAGAACAGGACAAGTTGTGTGTGCACGTTGGGGTACTTGGGAGAACAGAACAGGACAAGTTGTGTGTCCACGTTGGGGTACTTGGGAGAACAGAACAGGACAAGTTGTGTGTCCACGTTGGGGTACTTACTTATAAGAACAGAACATGACAAGTTGTGTGTGCACGGTGGGAGCACTTGTAAGAACAGAACAGGACACATTGTGTGTGCATGTTGGGGGTACTTGTAAGAACAGAACAGGACACATGTGTGTATGTTGGGGTGGGGGGACTTATAAGAACAGAACAGGACAAGTAGTGTGTGTACGTTGGGGGGGGGGGGGACTTGTAAGAACAGAACAGGACATGTTGTGCGTGCACATTGGGGGTAATTGTAAGAACAGAACAGGACAAGTTGTGTGTGCATGTTGAGGGGACTTGTAAGAACAGAACAGGACACGTGTGTGTATGTTGGGGGGACTTATAAGAACAGAACATGACAAGTTGTGTATGTACGTTAGGGGGACTTGTATGAACAGAACAGGACACATATGTGTACATTAGGGGGACTTACAAGAAAGAACAGGACAAGTTGTGTATGTATGTTGGGGGGACTTGTAAGAACAGAACAGGACACATTCTGTGTGTGCATGTTGGGGGAACTTATAAGAACAGAACAGGACAAGTTGTGTGTGTACATTGGGGGGGGGGGGCTTACTTGTAAGAACAGAACAGGACAAGTTGTGTGTGCATGTTGGGGGGACTTACTTGTACGAACAGAACAGGACAAGTTGTGTGTGTTCGTTGGGGGGATTTACTTGTAAGAACAGAACAGGACAAAAGTTGTGTGTTGGAACAGTATGGGAAACACACAATTGGAACAGTATGGGGAACACACAATTGGAACAGTATGGGAAACACACACTTGGAACAGAATGGGAAACACACAATTGGAACAGTATGGGAGACACACAATTGGAACACTGTGGGAAACACACCTGGCCGGGCCTTGCTGTACTTTTGATTATTTGGGCGAAACTCATTAGTGGTAGCAGTAACGGACTGCTTCCTGTCTGGTGATTCAAACAAACTTCTGACTAACTGTGGTTTTCTTTGGGTGTGTTTTGCCCTTTTCTTTTCCTACAACGACTGCCCATCAAAGTGCACACAGCGGTTCGCGTTGATAATGACGGCCTCACGATGTGGAATGACTAAGTAGGGCATGCTGGCTCCTTATGATCGTCACGTGTGGTGGCAGTGGGTGTGATCAAAGCCCAGGTTCCCGCATTGTGTGCAGCCTCTAGCCCGCCATTCCTTTCAAGCCCTGCGATGTCGTCTGCTCGGATTAAAAGTCGTCTGCTTTTAAAGAAGAAGAAAAGAAAGAACAAAAAGAAGATAAAACATGAAGTGAATCAAATGTAATGATTTTTCTGTCCATTTCGTTGTTATTTTGGTGGGAAGGGTGAGTGGGTGTCTGGTTGTGTGTGTGTGTGTGCTCTTTTGAAATGTATAACTTTCATTATGTGTGTGTGTGCGCGCGTGTGTGGTCCCTAAATAAAACAATGGAAGGTAGCGGCGTCTTTGCATAGTGGTCAGTTTACTAACAATTCATTTATGTTTTCGCTAAACGAATTCGTCGATTGACATGAAGGACTACACCCTACAGGTTATATTCTGGCTGAAAGTGCTATGTGTGTGTAATAACAATATACATACATAATACAGGCGTGGGGGTGATGAAAATGGTAAACACGGCGCTTAGAGTGGGAATCGAACCCACATCCCTGCATTGGACTTGTTTGCTCAGTGTCAGGATAATGTGACTGAGTGAGATATCGGGTCATGGTGCATTTGTGTGTGTGTGTGTGTGTGTGTGTGTGTGTGCGTGCGTGCGTGCGTGCGTGCGTGCATGTGTGTGTGTAATGTCCTCCCCAGGAACTAGGCATATTTATTTAATTGCAGTAATGCGGTACGGTCCGCGATACATCTTGGACAGTAGAAATTGTGACACAGTCATTCACTCAGTAACTCACTAACTCACTAAATGATCTAGTGGGGTTTTGAAGTGATTTTCATTCGCTGAGTCCGGGTTGCTAGATGTGTGTGTGTAGAACACTCACCAGGTGGCGTGCGAGACTGTCGAGTTCTCGCCCCCAAGTAGCAGTCAACACGCTGTATGACATCTCGCGAAAATGGTGGCTTAAAGTTGCATAATCCGATGGTGTTGAATTTCTGTCTTAAAAAAAGATTGATAAAAAAATGTATTAGGGTGATCTTTATATTCTACCTTTCTTTAGTTTGAAGTTCTTTCAAAGGACGAAGTGTACAGGTGTTTTACTCAACTCAGTTATTTTTCATTTGTGGATAATTAATCTTCCTCATTCCACCGCTCCTTGACGTATCCTACTATTCCTAGTAATGCTGAGCGCCAGGCTAGCTAGCGACAAGTATAACTTTTGATGTCATTGGTTTGACTCGGGTAATGATTCAGATCACACAAACACACGATCGGCCAAATGGGAAAGAGGGCGCTCAACTCATTCAGTCATCCCTTCTGGCATTTGAACTTGAAAATATGCTAATTTTATTTTGGTGTGTGCCGAAATACTTGACGTAATGTTTTGTTTACGGTTTTCAAGCGTACCAACATACTACAGGGACACCAAGTTGCAATAAGTGTACCGGTATTTAAAATGGAGTTGTACGGTCAAATCTAGGAAAGTGATTTTTTTGTTGTTTGGGAAATTTGATGCTTTCCTTGAGTTATGCAACTGGATAAAATTATAAGCAGTTCAGATAATGATCGATAGCTGCTGGGGGTGTGGGGGTGTTTTACTTTCTGGCAACATCTATGCTCATATCAGGACCGATACCGACTTGTGACAGTGCAAACTCAAGGCGACTTTATAATGCTGCGAAATCAGACTGCCAGCACCATGACCCAATATCCCACTCGGCCACGTACTCCTAACATACTTCGAACGTATATCTGTCGTATCTCCAGCGTACTTAACATATACGCCATACTTCTAGCAATGGAGTAACATACATAACGTTGGTCAGTGTACCATGAGCGTTTTGCGAACATTTTGTGAATGTTTTGTGAGGCACATGAACGCTCTCATACACTAGCAATAGGTCAGAGATACGTTCTGCATACATTACATACTTTGTGTGTACGTTGGGTGGACCCACATTGTTATCCCCCGCCGCTGAAAAGTTTGACGAATCCCGACATACTGGCAAAGTTTCTAACGTTGAGCATGCGCTGACGCCGTACGTGGTAGTGTGACAGCCACTTTAGAGACACCGCCCATTATTTTCAAATCACTTATAACTTGCTAAGATGTAAAAGCACTATACTAAATTTCCTATCGCTAAACGTACTGAGTATATAAACACGCCAATGTATCGTTTACTACATGAGTATTGTACGGTTATAAATACCCTGTGTGGGTGTATGTGATCCTACACTCCTTGATTGATGTGGAATTAGATTATTAACACATCAGCATTGTGTGACTTGTATGTAGTATCGGTGGGTGGGGCAGTGTGTCGACACAATAACACCATTAACAACATGGTAGTCTGCATGTTTATCAGTCCTGTTTGTTCGTGGTTGATTGTTACCAATGATTAGTCGGAATAATCATGAGTTATATAATAGAGGCAGTCATAGTTCATGACTAGGTCCAAACTACCTTCTGTGTGGTGTATGGCTATAGGAGCCATCGCCATGTGCATTAAAGCCGCACAGTCCGATTAAATCATTAAATTTTCCTAACCGAAGCACTTACCTAGATTTGATTCTACACAGCTAAAGCTAAGATTCCATATATACGCGGTATGCGGCATGCCATTCACATTCACTTTTGCAGTCGCAGTTGCATTCACACAGATGGGTTGCATTCACACAGATCCACTTTAACGCATTCGCATTCGGACATATGGAAGCATCCCTCTGCATTTACATGCTTTTTCTATTTTTTTGTCGCATTCGCAAACCGCGTATATGGAATCTTTACTTAGATACTGGTGCAAAGTCTATCTCCAGCATTTTGGTGTGCACACCAAAATTAGAGGTGAATCATGTCACTTCAAATAACTCCAACGGTAACCGTTTAAAGTAATGTTATTATAATGACCATGCATACTTCATCTGCCGAATACCGGAAGTTAAGTATCCGGGGAGAGAGGTCAAGCCCAGGCAAACCGGATTTCGGCAATTTCTTTTAATATTCACCAAGTAACATTCACAAAAAGCCACTATGCTGTATATGACAGCGATTGGTTAGTCCGAATCACTTTCTTATATGTCCTGAGATGTTGCTAGCACATCAAACTCCCACAAACAAGCAAGCAAGAGTTTGGCATGAGTATGGACAGTTGAAACCTGACATCATGCATTTTCCCACGATTCCCTGACAGTGCTAATCATATGGGGGAATATTGGTATTTTTGCAGAAATTCACCTTTGGTTTTGTCAGAACCTGTTTCCTTCTTTTTTTGCCTCCACGGCCTGGTTTTTCCGGAATATTCTAGGTGGTGCCAAAGTCTCTGCTTGATTTCTGTTGTTTTTTTGCCAGAGGTCAATTTCATCCTTCTAATCACAGCTTCAAAGTGGGCAAGCCAACCTTAGTCATGTAATGCAACATAAACATTGCCCCCCCCCTCCCCCCCCCATAACAAAATGTACACACATACAAAAACAAACACCTGATAATGATACTATAGCTCATAAACGTGATGCCGCACTCTCCAAGTCATTAATAATGTAAAGAACTTTCATCATGGCCATTAGATGTTTCTTCTAAAAATATATATATGTGTATTTAAAAATAGAGAGAAGAAAGAAATACTACATTAATAACTCCTCACTTAGTGTGTATCCATTCCAAATAGTTGTATCCATGGAAACCGTGAATCTCTGGTTGGTTGTTGGGAGTTTTACATCCTGGTAACATCTAGGGTCATATCAGGACGGATACTGATTTGTGACAGTGTGTAAAGTCGACGGCTGCCAGCTGTGGTTGTGTATGTAGGCTAAATATGAAATCACTACAGGCAAGAGAAAGGTAGAGTAGAAAGTGCACCGAAGGAGAGCTTATACCCTCAGGTTTATTACTATATAGTCTCATGAATCCAAGATGGCTGTCACACCTGATCAGCTCCTCCAATCAGCACTAGGCATTCTTCAAACAACCAATGAACATCCAACCTGCCTGTATCCAAGCCTTGGTTGTTTATGGCTACAGTGCCCTGTTGTGTCTGGGTGTGCAGTGATCCATAAATAACAATTGGGGGGGAGGGGGTATGTGAGCAGAGCTACCAAGGCTCTGTCACACTAAAAGTAGTGCCCCTCTCACACTATCTATAACTACATAATGTTTATATCAACTCAGTAAAGGATCACCAGCACCACATAATACCTTAATGCCTCTGGCTCTATATACCATTTACCTTTTTATATAACAATTGTAATTACTATAGACTAGTTCACACCATCCTCCAAAGTCTAAATATCGGGAAATTTTTACAAGTGTGTACTCATGGGAACATTATAGTGCTGCCCCACTGGGAGACCAGGCCGTGAGCACCATGACCTGATATCCCACTCAGTCACATTTTCCTGACACTGAGCCAACAATTCCCTGCCCTGTCCTAATATTGCCGGGCGCCTGGCTAGGAAGCGACAAATTTTTATGTCATTGGTTTGACTCCACCAGAGTTTGAATCCCAGGATCTACCGAAATGGGAAGCAGACGCTCAACTCATTTGGCCATCCATGGATGTCTGTCTGGTTTCGCTATAGACCGCATTGCCCAGCAGAGTACTGCAAGTCACCACAATATAGAACATATATCAGGGCAGGATTACATGGAGAAGCTACACTGGGCCACCTGCTTGATCGCTTTATGACATAATCCCAAGACTTTGAGTTTCTGTCATATTTTAAAAATAAATATATTATGTTGATCGTTATATTTTACTTTATATTAGTTTAGAGTTATTTTTAAAATATAAATGGCTAACCTTTGGAGATGTTTGAAGTGCAAACATGCAAAATAATTTTGGTGCGCACACTGAAAGGCTGGCTGTACGTCACAGGCTTGCATGACTTGTAGCAGTGACATGTTCTGTTAAATTGACTTAAAGTTAAAGCTGAATAGTCTGATGAAAATATCAAATTTTCAAAACCAATATAATTATCTAGATTTGATTCTACAAATCTAACTTAGATTCTGATGCGCTTATTAAACGTTTCTCGACACATAGAATGGAATACTTAGGCAATTTAATATAATCTGTTACTGCAGAAGCCTATGGTGTCAGCGTTTTGGCATGCATACAAAAGTTAATTCGGCATGCTTGCACTTCAAATATCTCAAAAGTTTGCCATTTGAAATAAAAGATACTTTAAGCTAAAGTATTGTAGACTATAACGATCAACCTAATATATTTATCTCAGAAAATGACAGAAACTCAAAACCATCAGATTATGCAACTTTAATGTTCCTTCTATGCAGCAATAAATGTTTAATAAGTGCACTAGTGTCTAAGTTATATATATAAGATTCTGTTTAAATACTTTGGTTTTGAAAGTTCTATTGTTTATGCAGATTTAAGAAGTGCTTGGCTTGGTTTTTGGTTATCAGCATGGCACACATGGTGGTCATACACCTCGTAGCGCCTCCTGGTGGTCGTTCCTCATAGGGTCCCCTGGTGGCGACTGCCCGCATTTCAGTTGACCCTCATTTGCCAGGAGAGCCGTCTAACATTAGCAGACCTGTGCACCCTCTGTATTCTTCCGTATTTGTTACGGAATCAAACACTGAATACGGAAATGTGGATTTGTTTGTTTCTTTGCGGAATCGCCATCTGCCTACAAATTTGAATACCCCTGTTTTGTGTAATGGGAATATAATGTTCGCGTTATGTAATTGTTTATTTTTCACGTTAAGTGTGCTACTGAAAGTTTTTCAAGAATATTGAAAATAGCTTTGACGATGCTGAAGTAGTACGCCTACAGTACTTGTGAAATGTAAACTTTCCTGATGGTACGCCTGCAGTATTATGGGAGAGTAGTCACTAGATAGATTGTAGTGCCTAGTAAAATGTAAACTATTCTGAAAGTAAGCCTACAGTAGTACAGAGAGTAGTCACTAGATATATAGAAGCACCTTGTAAAATGTAAACTATTCTGACAGTACGCCTACAGTAGTATGGGAAAGTAGTAGCTAGATAGATGGTAGCCCCTTGCAAAATGTAAACTTTTCTGACATTACACCTACAGTAGTACGGGAGAGTAGTCGCTAGATAGATGGTAGCATCTTGCAAAATGTAAACTATTCTGACAGTATGCCTACAGTATTCACTAGATAGATGGTAACCCCTTGCAAAATGTAAACTTTTCTGACAGTACGCCTACAGTAGTACAGGAGAGTAGTCACTAGATAGATGGTGGCACCTTGCAAAATGTAAACTATTCTGACAGTATGCCTACACTATTCACTAGATAGATGGTAGCCCCTTGCAAAATGTAAACTTTTCTGACAGTACGCCTACAGTAGTATGGGAGAGTAGTCACTAGATAGATGGTAGCACCTTACAAAATGTAAACTATTCTGACAGTATGCCTACAGTAGTACGGAGAGTAGTCACTAGATATATGGTAGCACCTTGCAAAATGTTAACTATTCTGACGGTATGCCTACCCTAGTGCGGAGAGTAGTCGCTAGATAGATAGAAGCACCTTGTGAAATGTAAACTATTCTGATGGGATGCATACAGTAGTCCGGAGAGTAGTCGTTAGATAAATGGTAGCACCTTGCAAAATGTAAACTTTTCTGAAGGTATGCCTACAGAAGTATGGAGAGTAGTCACTAGATATATGGTAGCACCTTGTGAAATGTAAACTTTTCTCACAGAACGCCTACAGTAGTACGGAGAGTAGTCACTAGATATATAGAAGCACCTTGTAAAATGTAAACTATTCTGAAGGTACGCCTACAGTAGTATGGGAGAATAGAGCCTAAATCTAGCTGTTGTGACTTTTTATACCCGGGGATACTTTTGAGCCATCGACGATAAATACCGCTGGTTACCAGCAATAAACTGCCTGAAGTCGCTAACAAGCAGTGTGATTGAGGGCGTTATTTTGACGAGCTGGCCTTTCAGCCGGAAGTGGGGAAGTGTGTGTGTGGGGTGGGGGTGGGGTGGGGGGGTACGATGCTGCCTCATAGAACTATCAATCTGGGCTATAGAATTGGTTGTTGCAGTTTTACATCCTGGCAGCATTTAAGGCCATAACAGGACAGGTACCGACTTGTGACAGTGCACACTCATGACGACTTTATAGTGCTGCCCCACTGGGAGACCAGGCCGCCAGCACCATGACCTGACGTGAGCAACCACGGCTGAGTTGCCAGTGTTGTAGCATAGATACAATTAAAAATACAGAAAATATTTTCGTCACAATTGTTTCTATTTAGGCCAGTTTTTGTCCCATTTTAGTCATCAAGGTCAAGTCAAACCAATGACTTTAAAATTGATACTTGTCGATTCCTACCCAGGCATTCTGCATTATTAGGATATGGCAAGGACTGGTTGGCTCATGGTCAGGATAATGTGACTGAGTGGGATGTCACAACAGCACTATAAAAGTTGCAATGATTGCGCACTATCACAAGTCAGTACCCATCCTGATATGATCTTAGATGTTGCCAGGACGTAAAACTCAAACAACCACCCACGATAAGGGATATGATATATGGCATCTCACGTGTTTCAATGCTGATATAGCACGGTAATATATAGATAAAAGATTCACCGGGTACTTGTAGTACACGGGTGAAGATCAGTCTTATATGAAAACGGTCGAAAATGGGGTTAATGGAATGAGTCTTCATGTTTAGCCGCTACTTTTGAGCTGGAAAATATAATAAAACACATACTTTAATGCAATTTAAAAGTGAAATCGACGGCGTTCTCTGGCTGGCATCTTGTCTTTTTGCATTCTCGCCCATTTCACCAACTCTGTGCCTATATGAGTAGCCATTTGATACTGAAGCCACAGTTTCTAGTTCATGTTCCATACTAAACCTATTTTCGCCCGTATTTACACTACGTTGTCCTTCGCCCGTGTACTACAAGTACTGGGTGAATCTTTTATCTAGGTAATATAGCACCCCTAGTACCTTAGCTGCTCAGTGCCTGTGTCTGGGTGGTTGGCTTTCAGGCAGACCTTCAGGCGTTTGAAGGGTATACACCAGGGTCTCATCTTAAGCGCCTAAAAGCCTCGAGTCGGATACTTTGTTTACTTTCAGATTGGGAGGGGGTTGCCTTTCGCAATAGAAGCCTTGTAGCAGTTCCATATTCAAATACGCCGCTTCCGAGTTAGTATTCGCTGGTCCCTCAGCAACGGCTGAAGCTGCCACCTGGCGTGCTTGCATTCCGCAAGTAGGGTGGATTTCGCTCCCAGCCCTATCCTTGACCATATGCTTTGCAATCACTAATCCCATAAGCCTAAGGGATGGATGTTGGAGTTTTACATCCTGGCAATATCTAAGGTCATATCAGGATGGATACCATCTTGTGACAGTGCGCACTTATGGGAAATTTATAGTTTTGTCCTCTGGAATACCATGCAATTGGCACCATGACCCTATATCCCACTCAGTCACATTATTCTGACATTGAGCTAACCAATCCTTGTCCTATCCTGTTAATGCCAAACGCCAGGCTAGGTAGCGACAAATACCACATTTGTAAGTCATTGGTTCGACCCGACCGGGATTCGAATTCCCAACCTTCCATACAGGACTACTGTGTTCTACCAATTCACCCACCACGTCCAGTTTCTAAATTAGATCAAATCCCACTTGCTGTATTTATGTGTAGCAGTGTGAAGTGATGCAGTGTGATTCACCCCGACCACAGGGGCCTGGCAACGGTTGGATGGACTCCAACTTTATGTATCTCGGAAGTTACGTATTTGGACACAGCGTCAATGTGGCCTCGGTAGTGAGGTGTGTGTCGGGGGGGGGGGGGAGGCTGGAGTTGGAGGGGGGGGGGTTAGAGAAAAGTTGAGATGTTTCAGTTCAGGATCATTCCTCACCCTACAGACTCCAGCTTTCACAATATTAACGTCGTTTAAAAGAATGCCTTTGTTTGAATGCATTTCTTCCACACACACCCCTTCAGCCCCCCCTCCCCCCACACACACACTTTTTTTGTTGCTTTTTGGCTGTTGTGGTTACTGTTTTGAGACAAACAACTGCCGTGTTGACGAGCAAATTATGTGGGGTTTTTTAAACTGCATGGCTTGAAGACTAGTGTCTTTGTGCTGAGAAGAGAAGTTGTTTTTACTGAATGAATATATTTTTTACAACGAAGAGAGATAGATTATAAAGACACATTTAATATATTTATCTCAGAAAGAAACTCAAAAGCACCGGACTATGCAACTTTAATTAAAGTTGCAGAAGCCATTGATTTAAAAAAAATGTTTGGGTGGTTATGTTGGTAGAGGGTTGGTTGATGGTGGATAGGTATGTAGGTAAATAGGTACCAGGTGGGTGGCTAGGTAGATAGATGGATTGGTTGGTGAGTGGGTAGGTTAGTCACATTATCCTGATAATGGGCAAACATTATCCTATTAATGCTGAACTCCTGGCTGGGTAGTGACACAGCAAATGGGTAGGAAGTGCAAAGATCCATTTTTTTTTTTTTTTCTTTTCTTCTGATCAATCACCATGGTCCATGAATATAAGAAGCGGGAAAATGTGCGGTTGTCGTCTGCTTTGCTATTAATCACAGAATACCATCTAATCTGGGTATGATTTGTTGTTGTTTTAAATGAGTGAAAAAAAGAAGCAAAATAAAGAGTTTTCCTGAGTGTATGCAAAGTGACACGCCTATTGGCTTCTACTCAAGCAAAGTTCCCGCCCCAACATTATCCATTCACTACAATATAACCATGTTGTGCACCGGACGGGTGGCCGAATTGGTAAGAGCTCTGGCTAGCTTCCCATGTGGGAGGTCGTGGGTTCGAACCCCGACCGAGACAAACCAATGACATATCAAATTGACACATGTCCCTACGTAGATAAAAGATTCACCCGGTACTTGTAGTACACAGGTGAAGGACAACGTAGTGTAAATACGGGCAAAAATAGGTTTAGTATGGAACATGAACTAGAAACTGTGGCTCCAGTATTAAATGGCTACCCATATAGGCACAGAGTTGGTGAAATGGGCGAGAATGCAAAAAGACAAGATGGAGGCGCTAGAACGCCGTCGGTTTCACTTTTAAGTCTTATTAAACTAGATATTATATTATATTTTTCAACTCAAAAGTAGCGGGTAAATATGAAGACACCTACAAAGAATAAATGTTGCTTCTTAGATTGTGAAATTAGGCTCTCGTTTCATTAACCCGCTTTTTCGACCGTTTTTATATAGGGCTGGTATTCACCCATGTACTGCAAGTAGCGGGTGAATCCTTTATCTAGTCCCTACCTAGCCTGGCACTCGGCATTACAAGGACAGTGCGCTGACTGGTTTGCTCAGTATTAGGATAATGTGAGTGAGTGGGATATCGGGTCATGGTGCTGGCGACCTAGGGGTAGGCAGCACTATGAAGTCGAAATCAGTGTGCGCTGTCATAAGGCTGTAGGTGGCTACACTGATATGGTCTTAAATGTTGCTAGGACATAAATCCCAAATAATTAGTGTGCTTACTATGGGTGCATCTCTTCTACCTAATAATCCAGTCACACTACTGCTTGCGACCAAAAAAAAAAAAGGTTGGTCGTAAAGTAGTCACAAGCAGTTGCAAAATGGTCCTTAGTCGTTACCGACCTCCGTACAACCATTTTAGTTGCAGCTGCTGCTCTAAAGACGTCCTTGTGACCAAGATGGTCACCTGGAGGTCGATGACCATTTTCGTTGGTTGCAAGGTCGCCGGTGACTGTGTGTTCTTTGGTCGCAAGTGGTCGCAAGCCATAATGTGACTGGGGATTTAGTCAACACTAAACATGACAGTACACAAGGTTGGTGGCTTAGCATAATAAACAATATACAATGAGTTGAGCGCCCACCTCCTGGTTTGGTAGGTTGTGGGATCTGAGCCCCCAGGTTAAACCCTGGATGAGTCAAGTCAATGACTTAAAACTGTATACTCATTGCTACCTAAGCCTGACTTTCAGCATTACTAGGATTGGACAAGGAAGAACCAGTGGAATGAGGTAGATCAATTGTTCACCATTGAAATTTCCCCCCACTTAATCAACTAATATACACACAAAAAACTGCTGGGTGCCATATATATTTGAACTCAGTCATCTATTTTCAACACGGTGACCTATTTTCAACACGGTGACCCACTTTCAATCCTGATCCACCGGCGCTGGCCTCGGGTCTGTTCGGGCTATTTATAGAACTAGAGTTTCTATACATGACCAGATCCCTGCGTCCAGGTCATGCGCAGAGGTCACCTCGTCTAATTAATGCCTGCCGGACATTTCCGCAGTCCGAGGTACCAGCACACGAGTCTGCACCCTTTTAAAGCCTGTCGTACACTTACCGAGAAAACGTCGCGAATCCCGTGAATTTTTTTTAGTGTTCGATTTTGGTTTATAAATGTATCAATCAATCAATAGTTCTGTCCTCTAGTCGAGGGTTGGATGCAATGGTTCTCCACGTGTCCCGATGGTGTGCTGTTCTGATAGACTGTGAATAATTCAAGCCTGTCCACTGTGAAATATTTGTAAACCATGATGTTCTTGGTCTCCCTCTCTCTCTGCTGCCATTCACCTTCCCTTCCAACAATGTACGGTATATTGAACTCTGACGAATGATGTGGCCAAAATAAATAAGTTTCTTTGTCTGTATAGTGGCAAACAAGCTTTTCTTATTTTTAATTTTTCTGAGAACTTCTTTGTTGGTGATCTTCTTTGTCCATGATATTTTCATCATCCTTCGATAAGTCCACATCTCAAATGCTGCTAAACGTTTGTACATTTTCTTAGAGATTGTCCATGTCTCAGCCCCATACATTAGAGTAGACCACACATAACACTGAAGAATACGCTTCCTTGTTTGTATTAATATCTTACTTGATGTTAACACTCTATACATTTTGGAGAATGATGTTCGGGCTATTGTTATCCTTCTTTTAATTTCTTCCTCACATCTCCCATCATTTGTAATCTTTTGTCCGAGATATATGAATTCAGATACTTGTTCTATGTTTGTGCCATCTATGGTTATATTGATATTTGGTTTATCTGTCTTTTTACTTATAACCATTGTTTTGGTCTTCCTGGCATTCATCTTCATGTTGAATAGTATTCCAGCTTTATTGATTCTATTCACAATATCTTGTAGGTTTTTCTCACTGTCTGCTAGTATTACACTGTCATCGGCATATCTAAGATTGTTGACGTTCATGCCACCTATTGTCACTCCCTTGCAATCTTCGATGTGTCTGAAAATCATCTCTGTGTACAGGTTTTTAAGACAAGGTGACAATACATCCCCTGTCAAACTCCTCGTTTAATCATAACTTCATCCGATAGGCCCTGCTCCATTTTTATAAATGTATCACTGATATTATATATCCAGTGTCGGAAAATTCGGTGAGGAACTGGGCAGATGCAGGGCGATGGCAGCAGCACCTGGAGGGAAAAGTGGGAAATAGAAGGGTGCTGGCCTAATATTAGTAATAATAGCAGACCACTCCCCCCCCCCCCCCTGCCCCCAGGTCGCTCAATGGACCGCAAAGAGCAGTTGGATGTTATAGTAGTTAGTTGACATGTATCCGCTCAATTGCAAATAGAGTAGATTACATTTACAAGATAATTATGTCATGGGCGTGTTGAAAATGTGAAATATTGTGCCTAGAGCAGGACTCGAACCCACATCTCTTTACATTCTGGGCCAGTGTGCTAACCATTACACCACCTAGGCTCCCTGACATCACCACACTACCCACGCCTACCTGTGTATGTGGTTACTTGCCTGAGAGGTCAGTGCAGACTACTACACTCGTCCCCCTGGAATTGTAAGTCTTTTAATGCTTAAAATTACATACATACAGGAAGTGCACTTACACATACATACACAGGGTAGGTTCAACAACCATACAGCGCATAGCTTGTACAGGATCATGATCACGGCAACCAGTGTCATGGGGTTGTTGAAAATGGGAAATATTGCGCCTAGAGCGGGACTCGAACCCACATCTCTTTACATTCCGGGCCAGTGTGCTAACCATTACACCACCTAGGCTCCCTGACATCACACTACCCACGCCTACCTGTGTATGTGGTTACTTGCCTGAGAGGTCAGTGCATACTACCACACTCACATAATTAATCATAGTTAATAATACATCGATACAGACCATTATATATGCATATACTAGTATTATGTACATATACATATATTAGTTTTATATATACATTCATGTGTGTATATAATACCAGTAGCTAAATGCTCCGGTGCAACTAACTAACAGTATGTCGCATCCATTAGGGATGGGGAGAGCTAGTGGTGGCGCCACCGGTCACATGCATGAGGTCGAGGAGGCACAGTATAGAATAATTGGTACGTTTATAAACAAGCAATTCCCTTCTGCGTCTTTATACTCACATAATTCGTTATGCATCACACACACATAAATTGTTATCCGACACTGGTCCCTCACTAATATCGCTTTAGGACCATCAGACTACTGATGAACGAGAATATCGTTACGTGTATGATGGGCTTTAAATACGCAGATACCTTCTGGCGTGGTTTCATGAAAGAATTGTTATGCCTGCCGGACACATTACGTCAGTGAGAATGGCGTTTATCGGCCGTGTGTGATGACCGTACACTTGCAGTTGTGAAATCAGGTCACGTGGCCTGGTATCCTAGTGGGCCAGCACTATGAAGTCGCCATGAGTGTGTACTTGTCACAAGTCGGTAACTGTCCTGGTATGATCTTAGATTTTCCCCAAGATGTGAAATCCAAACAAACAACTATTTGAGTTGGCAAAGTACAATATAGGATTGTGCCATGCTGTATGTATACATTTAGTAAGTTATTGGAATATTAGTTTTTGTTATTACACTTTTTCTTTCTTTAATTTTTTTTGCCAGCACTGTCAACACTTTATTTCCTGCTCTCAGTATTATCTTGACATAAAGCCCTGATCCTTGTGTCTGAAATTAGCATATAGGAGGGCGCGTACATCCGGGTACTTAGCGCATCGTGCCCTAGCAACTGTTCAGGCGGTGCAAACAATGCCACTTACAGCATTGAAGCGAATGTAAATAAAACAAAAAGCACAAATCTATTCACTGCTACGATCTAATTCTGGTATTTAGAACCATGAATATTCACTCGGGGTGTGAAATAATGTTTATTTAACAGAATAACTGACTCAAAAAGTGAAATGCGGTCAAATTAAACCCAAAATCGAAGCGATATTAACGGTGGCGCCGCATCGGCGGCGATATTGTCGAATGTAAACAAAACAAAAAGCACAAATTTATTCACTGCTACGATCTAATTCTGTTATTTAGAACCATGAATATTCACTCGGGGGTTGAAATAATGGTAGTTAGGACCATAACTTACTCAATAAGTTAAGTTTGACTCAAATTAAACCCAAAAATGGCAAAATCCGAACGATATTAACGGCGGCGGCGGCGTTATTGCGAACATAAATAAAACAAAAAGCACAGATCTATTCACTGCTATTATCTAATTATGTTATTTAGAACCATGAATATTCACTCGGGGGTGGAAATAATGGTAGTTAGGACCATAACTTACTCAATAAGTGAAGTTTGACTCAAATTAAACCCAAAAATGGCAAAATCCGAACGATATGAACGGCGGCGGCGGTGGCGTTATTGCGAACGTAAATAAAACAAAAAGCACAAATCTATTCACTGCTACTATCTAATTCTGTTATTTAGAACCATGAATATTCACTGCTACGATCTAATTCTGTTAATTAGAAACATGAAATAATGTTATTTATGAGCATAACTTACTCAGTAAGTGAAATTCAGCCTTATTGCGAATGTAAATAAAACAAAAACCACTGCTGTCATCAAGGTTTGTTTTCACCGCGTCAACCGGAAGTGACGTGAACGCGCAGTTTGTCTCCTTGTTGAATTTACGGTAACCATTAATGTGTGGAATGTAGGTTGGTATGTGTGTATGCTTGTGCTTGTGTGTACTACATGGGTCCACGTGGGTTTACTACTTAAATACGGCCATGGTACATACCACATGCCCATATAAGGAGTGATTCCGTCAGGGGCCATATTACCCCGAAAGATCACAGGAAGCCGCGAATACCCAACACCCATGGAGGAGGAGGTGGGGGGGGGGGGCGTGTCGCCTTATTTGAAACATGATATATGCAGATGTTAATACACAGTCCCCGTCCTGATCTGACCTTACATGTTGCTGGGACGCCAAACCTCAATAAACATAGCGTCGGTTGGTAGTTTTGTGCTTTTCCATGCATGTATTCATCCCACGCCCATTACTTCAGACACACAGATAAGGCTAAATAGTTTTTTTTAAAGTTCGTGATCGTCCTTTTGATCACACATATCAGGGTCGGACAGGCGGTTTTTTATTTATTTATTTTTCCAGTTATGTGTGACGTCTGGTGGTATGATGTATACGTACTTAATACTTAACTATGTTGCACAGATTATGTGCTTACGAAAGTTGAATTGCTGCTAGCCTGACAAATTTGAACAATTTATAAATTAAAAAAATTAAATTAACAAATCAGGGATGGGCGATTTTTCAGGCATGGGCCAACATACCCACAAACCAACATACCCACAAACCAACATACCCACACACCAACATACCCACACACCAACATACCCACACACCAACATACCCACACACCAACATACCCACACACCAACATACCCACACACCAACATACCCACACACCAACATACCCACACACCAACATACCCAACCATACCCACACTTATCACCCAACCATACCCACACTTATCACCCAACCATACCCACACTTATCACCACCACACACACCACCACAACCCATACCCACACACCAACATACCCACACACCAACATACCCACACACCAACATACCCACACACCAACATACCCACACACCAACATATACACACACCAAAATACACACACCAACATACCCACACAAACATACCCACACACCAACATACCCCAAAAAACAAACACCAAACAACCCACACACCCCACATACCAACCCACCAACTAACCCACAACACCACTTACCACCACACACCAACAAACCCCACACACCAACATACCCACCATCACCAACATACCCACACACCAACAACACACACCAACATAACCACACACCAACATATACCCACAACATCACAACATACCCACAACACCAACATACCCACACACCCAACAAACACCACACACCCACACACCCACACACACCACACACCAAACATACCCACACACCAACATACCCACACACCACACAACTAATACACACACCCAACATAACACCACACACCAACATACCCACACACCAACATACCCACACACCAACATACCCACACACCAACATACCCACACACCAACATACCCACACACCAACATACACACACCAACATACCCACACACCAACTTACCCACACACCAACTTACCCACGCACCAACATACACACACACCAACATACACACACACACCAACATACACACACCCAAGTACCACCTACCGACACACCCACTCACATAACACACCAACATACCCCATATCCACATAGCAATGCACCCACATCCCCCCCCCCCCCCGTAATCACACACCAACATAACTACTTAACCATGTACTCACATGCCCATGTACCCACAGACCAACATACCCATGTATCCACACACCAATCTACCCACACATCCATGTTCCGACACACCAATATACCCACACACCTACTAGTATACACACTAACATACCCACACAGCCATGTACACACACCAACATATCCATATACTCAGACACCAACGTATACACACATCACAATCATACTCCCCCATACATACATACATACATACATACATACATACATACATACATACATACATACATACATACATACATACATACATACATACATACATACATACATACATACATACGTACGTACATATGTACATACATATGTACATATATACATATGTATGTACATATGTTAGTTACGTATGTACATGTACATAATGCACACATGCATGTTTTTATATTGGTGTACATACATACACCCATACATACCCAACGTAGAGTGTGGCGGCTTTGCCCTGTGCAATATGCCATTATATTCGTGACATTTTAGTATAGCTTGTGTCACCTCGAACCATTGGCTGAGTTGTCGCCGGCCCCCAGAGACCTCCCTCCACACACACACACACACATACACACACACACACACACACACACATACATACACCCCCACACGGCCCCCCCTTACACACCCACAAACACACGCATACACCCACACTCACACACCCAGACTCACACACCCACACGCCACGCAGCCCCCCACACCCACACCCACCATGCCCACCCGCACCAACCCCACGACAACACACACACACGCCACTCAGACCCCCGCGCACACATCCACACCCACACCCACACCCACCACGTGCCATCCCTCCTCTCCACACGTCACATTACGTCACGTGCTCGCCCATATATACGTACTGCCCGGAGCAGAGGACATAGCACTAACGATTCACCACCTCGTCATTTCCCGCCAAATGTAAAACCAAAACGTTTTAGAACCCCCACATTTGATCCTACAGATCCAAGTAAGATACTATAGTGCATTCAGTAAGCATGTATTGCTACATAGAAGGAATATTTGATTTAATATGGTGAGTCCTAGTTCCGCTGGTCCCTCAGGAAACCCAGCACGCCGGGTCGCAGCTACAGCTTACACACCGGAAGTTAGGGTTGGTGTTACGCTGGTTAACATGAGAACCAAGTTGTTGTGTTCTTGCCATACATTTGTTTCCAATTTTGGTTGGTTGGTTGTTGGAGTTTTGCGTCCTGGCAACATTTACGGTCATATCACAGGGATGAGAAATTTCCGATTTTCAGTGGATTTCCGGGGAAAAAAATTCACAGTCTGGGGACATTTTTGATATAGGTGTAAATTTGAGGAGAAATAAAAATTATGGGAGTACGTTTCATGTAGTACTCTCCAAGAATACGATTTGCACAATGCATATGACCAGGTCTGCCTCGAGAGCATTCTGCTGTCATTAATGGGACTGTATTACTATTATGGCCCACCGATTTTTTCCTCCCACACCACTATCATCCCTGATATCAGGAGTTCTCAATGTAGATTGCAGTGAAATTATCCTAGCAAGTATTTTACATTAGAATATTTTAGATTAAGTAATTATGTATGGCCTTTAAATACGCAGATACCTTCTGGCGAACACAATGGGGGTAGGTGGTTTCATGAAAGAATTGTTATGCCTGCCGGACACCTTACGTGAGTGAGAATGGCGTTTATCAGCCATGTGTGATGACCATACCCTTGCAGTTGTGAAATCAGGTCAACTGGCCTGGTGTCCTAGTGGGCCAGCACTATGAAGTCGCCATGAGTGTGTACTTGTCACAAGTCGGTAACTGTCCTGGTATGATCTTAGATTTTTCCAAGATGTGAAATCCAAACAAACAACTATTTGAGTGTATTCACCACCTTCCACCGTGTCAGCTGAAGCTGTGACTTGGTGTGCTGGGTCGTAGCTTCAGTCCTTCTTGAGGGACCAGCCAAACTCAGAACAGATGTATTTAATGCAAACCTGCAATGTGTTGTGTGCAATTGTACACCGACATTATTTTGCATGTTTTCACTTTAAATATCGCCAAATTTAGACATTAAAAACTTTTTTTTTTAAGTTCCTAAAAACTAAAATACGGTAGGTTAGAGAGATGAAGCTAATGTTTTTGGTTTGATTAAAGTTTCAGAGTCTGATGGTTTTGGGTTTCTAACATTTTTCTGAGATAAATATATTAAATATAATTGATCTATTCTCCCTTACTTTAGGTTGAAGTGACTTTTATTTTAAATCGCTATGTTTTGAAATATCTGATGTGCAAACATGTCACATTAGTTTTGGCAAGCACACCAAAAATCTGACACCACAGGCTTCTGCAGTAACAGGTTCTATTAACTTGGCTCAATATACCCTTATATGTAGCAACAAATGCTTGATAAGTGCATCAGTATCAAAGTTAGATATGTAAAATCAAATCTAGAAAATTGTTTTGGTTTTTAAAATTTGATGCTTCATCGCACTATGCAGCTTTAATATTGTAGAAATTCAAAGCCATTAGATTGTGCAACTTTAATGTAACTGTATGCAGCTTTATGGATTTTTGGTTGCGCTGAGCCGCTCTGACTCTGAGTGTGGATTAGCTCGTCTGTCGGCGATTTGTTTCAACGAGCGAGACCTCTCACACACCAATCAGACGTCACCACCACCATCAGCGTCATCACACACATACACCACACACATCACCTCCAGTGACACCACACACACAAGTCACCACCACCACCACCAGCGTCATCACACACATACACCACACACATCACCGCTACCATCACACACACGTCACCACCATCACCAGCATCATCACACACATCGCCACCACCACCACACACGTCACCACCACCACCACCACCAGCGTCATCACACACATACATCACACACATACATCACACATATCACCACCACCATCACCACACACACACACATCACCACCACCACCAGCATCATCACACACATCACCACCACCATCACCACATACATACACATGTCACCACCACCAGCGTCATCACACACATAACCACACACATCACCACTACCATCACCACACACACGTCACCACCACCACCAGCGTCATCACACACATACACCACACACATCACCACTACCACCAACACACACACATCACCACCACCACCAGCGTCATCACACACATACACCACACATCACCACCACCATCACAACACACACACGTCACCACCACCAGCAGCGTCATCGCACACATACACCACACACATCACCATCACCACACACACACACACATTGCCACCACCACCAGCGTCATCACACACATACACCATCGGGAGTTCAATTCCTGGTCGAGTCAAACCAATGTCATACAAAATTGATACTCATTAATAGGATAGGGCAAGGACTGGTTAGCTCAGTGTCAGGATAATGTGACTGAGTGGGGTTGGGTCATGGTACCTCCAGCCTGCTCTCCCAGTGGGGCAGCACTATAAAGTCGCCATTAGTGCGCACTATCACAAGTCGGTACCCGTCCAAATATGACCTTAGATGTTGACAGGATGTATAAAAACTTCAACAACCAACTTTCGCATACACCAACATACGCATGTGCGCCGCACACACACACACTTATCACCACCACCACACACACCACCACAACCCATACACACTACACACTACACCCACCACCCACACACACACCAACCTACCCACACACCAACTTACCCATACACCAACTTACCCATACACCAACGTACCCACATTGCACATGCACACACATCACACACACATACATACACACCCACCACACACACATACACACCTACACACCAACCACCGCCACACACGTACACACCACCACCACCACACACACACAGACTCACACACACCACACCACACACACCCGCCCGCCCGCCCGCCCGCCAGAGGGTGCTGTGGACTGCTCCGAGGTTACTGGAGCAAAAGTAGCAGGGTGAGAGAAGTGGGTGTGGGTCGGGGGTCAGAGGTCACACTAGTCCCAACTCTCAGCGTCTCAGCCAGCGCCGAGTGGTCGCTGGTATGCAGCAGCTACGCACTGTTTCTATCATTGTGAGCGGTTAGGACAGGGTAATCAGCTCAAAGCTGCGCCCCAGGAAGGTTTGTTTGTTTATTTGTTTGTTGTTGTTTCACGTCCTAGCAACATCTAAGGTCATATCAGGACGGGTACCGACTTGTGACAGTGCGCACTCATGGCGACTTTATAGTGCTGTCCCACTGGGAAACCAGGCCGCCAGCACCATGACCTGGTATCCCACTCAGTCACATTATCCTGACACTGAGCACACCAGTCCTTGCCCTGTCCTAATAATGCCGAGCGCCTGGCAAGGAGGCGACAAGTATCAATTTTTAAGTCATTGGTTTGACTCGACCAGGGTTCGAACCCACGATCTACCAGCACGGGAGACGGATGCTCTAACTCATTCGGCCATGCTGTCTGGTCCCCCAGGAAGGTCACATGTTCTAAACCAGAGTACTTACCCAATTTTAATGCTACATATCCAACTTAGACACGGGTGCACTTATTAAAGCTGCATAGTCCGATGAAAATATCAAATGCTCAAAACCAAAACAATTATCTAAATTTGATTATGCATATATATATATATATATAATTACACACATCATCACTGGTGCGTTTATTGAATATTTATTGCCACATAGAAGGCAATTTAATAGAACCTGTTAATGTTACGACAGAAACCTGTGTTGTTAGAGATTTCACGTGCTTGCCAAAATTTATTTTGCATGTTTATATTTCAAATATCTCAAAAGTTAGTCATATAAATTAATAGTTACTTCAAACTAAGGTATGGTAGATTATAGCAACACACATACCCCGACCTCACAAAGTCACAGCATAAACTGAATATCCCTACTAACACTAGCGCAGGGGGTAGGTATATACCAAAATGTTGCAAACGTGGCACCAACAAAATAACCCACAAAAAAACTAATATAACTACTAACACTAACAGCAAAGATGACAAGGCTGCTACCAAATTGAGACTATTGCTGTTCAGCGATGAAAAGAAGCTGTGATGTGACTTACCCGTTATGGACAGGGTAAATAAACCATACACAAAAAAAACGGGGATCAATCTAATATATTTACGTCAGAAAATACCAGAAACTCAAAACCATCGGACTATGTAACTTCAAATATTAAGTGAAATCTAATAGGACCCGTCACTGCTGAATGCTATCATGTCAGATTTTTTTTATGTGCATGCCAAAATTAATTTCAACATGTTTTCACTTCAAATATCTCCAAAGTTAGCCAGATAAAATGAAAGTTACTTCAAACTTAAAATATAGTAGCTTATAATGTACTATAGACAGAAATTCAAAACCATCGGATAACTTACTTTTAAGCTTCTGGGTGTGTAATATATTTATTTATGTACTATTATATTAGTTAGTCTTTATGATTTCCGATGTACCACAAATGTGCCATATGTTTTAGCTTAAAGTAGTAACATTTGTGAAGAAATTGATAAAATGGTGAATGTCTGTGCATAAAGTAATATATAGTTATGTATCTAGGTATTATGAATTGTTTCTTTTCTTTCTTTCTTTTAATTCTTTATTTTACATTTGTTGATTAAGTAGGAAACATTTAAATCGTGGACAATCTTTATCATTCCACTGTGCCTCGCACTATCCTAGTACTACCAATCCAGGATAGCTAGCGACAAATATCAATTTTGAAGGAATTGGTTTGACTCTGCCAGGCTTCAAACCTAGGTTTTGAATCCCATAACCTGCCAACTTGTTCCCCCCCCGCGACACCCCCCCCCCGACACCCCCCCTCCCCCCAAGATTTAATGAGCAGAAATATGGTATATTTTACCTCGGTAAACAGCCTCAGGCTAGCCTCAGGCTAGGGAGAGGTAAGCACGTCCGGTACCAGCAATTAGCATATACAACTCACGACTGGATAACGTGTCGTTGGGTTGCTCCGGCAAAATTAGTCTACATACAAGCAAATACGCAGTAAGTATAATAAAAACTGTGGTTAGCTTAATTATGATGCATTAGAGCATCAATATGGAAAGTTTAGACTTTCGTTGGTCCAATTTGGACGAGTTATTTGGTTATAAACAACCAAGGATAGAACACTCGAGTGGGTTTCTCGAAGGAACCAAACCGGTCATTAGCGGTTATGTCAACACCCGGGTCACCGTGTGACTATGGGTAGAGATGTGGGTTTCGCCCTATCTCATGTGGAAATTCTCTCGTACTCTAATAGAGAGTAATGTTGGAGATGCTCCTGGGTTTCTTTTATAGACTCCCCTAGACAAAAATTTTTCAGGCGTTTCTCCGAGTTTCGTAGCATTTTCTCCAACTTGTTGACGTAGTAGTCACAGGTGGGAGAAGTGTGCGGAACAGAGGGATGGGCGGGCCGATACACTGGTCCCGACCCCGCGTAAAGATTTGGGTTTGACCCACAATCCACGCACAAATTTAGCTTATTACGCCTGTGTTATAACGGTATAAACACGTTCTCTAACACCACCAGATGTCCAATTGAGTTTGAAACAACCAAATTGTGACAAATATATATACCAGGACTGACCAAAAATCTTTGTTTACAGTTCCTGATGGCCACGAAGCGGAGTAAGCGCGGTGCAGCAGCAGCCGAGGGGCGTGTTCCGAGTGGAGTGGACGAGGAGTACGACTCCTCACCTGTGTTGTCGGCAGGGCCGTCGACACAGCCCCGGGCGCATATCCTCTCCGACCCGGACGAGGACGCAGTGCCTGATGTGCCTGCGCCTCCAGATTGGGAGGCTCGCTTTGCACGGTTGGAAAGCCACATCTTGACTTCCAAATCGCCCGTGTCTCGGAAGCGGCGTAGGCCGAGTGTCCAAGAGGATTCGTATGAGGATTTCTTGGACACAGACTCAGCGGTGGAGCTTAAGGCTCCTCCTCCTCCTTCTCCTAAACGGAGGAAGAAGAAGAAACAGGTGATTTCTTCGGGTGATGAATTCACCAAGGAGCGGGCAGAGACTGGTTTTCGCAAAAAGCGGAAGACTAAGTCCAAAAAGAAGAAGAGGAAGAGGAAATATTCTTCTTCTGATTCGTCCACTGAGTCTACTTCTACGGAATCAGACTCAGACACCATATATGAAGGTGTCTATGCGGACATTGGCACTAAAGTGGCTAAGAAGGTGGAGAAGCCAAAGGCTAAGCGGGTTAAAACCACTACGCTTATGCGCGAGACCGTGAATGGTCATTTCCGCACGTTTAAACCGGCGGAGGTTATCTCCAAGTTAGGAGATGAGTTAACAGGCATAAAGGGTGTTCCCAACTCCATCATTAAAGAAATGGATCGGGATGTCAATATGACGGATGACCGTAAGAAGTTTGAGGATGTGTTGCACACAGTGCATAAGGCAGTGTTGGCTACCCTAACAGCTATTGTTCCTGTGGCTAATAGGATGCAGAGTGAAAATAAGTTCTCGTCTTTGGCTAAGACAATGGACAAAGGCATTGCAGTACTAGCGGCGGCAGGTAATTACCTGTCGTTTCGAAGATATGAAAATGTCTTCAAGTCAGTTTGCACAGATGCTGGCAAAGAAGTGGCTCGCTCTAAGAAGGTTACCGATAATGAGGGGAAGGAGTTTACGCTCTATCTTGCTCCAGAGCCGATTAAAGGGAAACCTTTAGATAATACCAAGATGTTTGGCGGTCAACTACAATACCTCTATAAAGAGGTAGAGACTGCAGCCAAGAGTGGCAAAAACATGGATGGCAAGAAGAAACAGGAAGTTCCTCGTTTCAAAAAGTCACGAGGGGATTTTCGTCCACGACGGTTCACCAGAGGAACCAGACCGAGTTCAAACTTCGGTCAAGGGTTTCGGGGCCGGGGCGCTCGCCCAGGCTGGACCGACAACACCGCACGGCCAATAGGCCGAGGGGTCAACTCGTCGAGACCTTTCCCCAGGGGCGGGTCCAAGTAGAGGTCCAAACACAAACTTTACAAGTCCCTGCAGCCTCTAAAAACACACAAACTGTAAGCAACTTTGTGGCTGGTAATATTAGTAATCATATTTCTGAGTGGCACAAAATTACTAGTGACCAAGAAATTTTAAAAATAGTTAGGGGTGTTCACATTCCCTTCACACAAATTCCTGTACAAAGTATAATACCTTTTCCATATAACATTCAACCAGTTGAACGAGAGGCACTAACTAAACAGGTACATAAATTCTTTGAGAAAGGAATTATACAAAAAGTGACACACTGTTCAGGACAGTTTATTTCAAACATTTTCTCGAGACCGAAGCCTAATGGTGATGTTCGAATGATCCTGGATTTAACAATCCTTAATAAAAGGGTGGAATATCGACATTTTAAAATGTTCTCTCTAGATACGGCACGAGATCTGATTACACCAGATGCGTGGATGGCTAGTGTTGATTTACAGGATGCATATTATACGCTTCCCATAATGGAACAATACCGAAAATTTCTTCGATTTATTTGGGATAACCAACTCTATGAGTTTACCTGCATGCCGAATGGCTTAGCTTGTGCGCCTCGTTTATTTACTAAATTGCTTAAACCTGTTTTCTCGGTAATGGCGAGGAAGGGTCACATAATGTTTCCATACATAGATGATTCTTTTATTATAGCATCAACACAAATTGGTTGTGTGAATGCAGTTTTGGATTTATGTGCATTACTCACTAAATTGGGGTTTTATGTACATCAACAAAAGTCAGTGTTTAAACCAACAAAACAACTCAAATGTTTAGGGTTTATTCTGGATACACAGTCCCTTACAGTGTCGATAACAGAACAAAAACTAATTAAGTTTATGACTACAGCGACTCAGCTTATTAAGTTATCAAAGCCAAAAATTAGACAGGTTGCTGTTCTTATTGGCATAATGACCTCATATGCACCTGCTGTGTTATATGGGAAGGCCCATATTAAGTCGCTAGAAATAGATAAAAATTTAGCGTTAACACGAACTAAAGGCAATTTTGAGCGAAAGATGTTTATTTCGCAAGAAGGGTTACAGGATATTGGATGGTGGATGCAACATATAGCAAGTTCACCAAATCCAATCCGCATGGCGGAACCTAATACAGTAATTACTACTGATGCTTCGTTAGAAGGTTGGGGAGCTCATCGAGATGGGGTCACAACAGGAGGTAGATGGCTTGATGATGAAAAATCAGACTATATTAATGCACTAGAATTGCGTGCTATTTATCTGGGCTTACGTAGTTTAGTAAAGATAAATAAATCACAGGTTAGAATACTAACTGATAATACTACTGCCATGGCATATATTCGTAACATGGGTGGAACCAAATCAAAGTCTTGCAATCAGTTATCTAAACTGATTTGGAACTGGGCACAGGCTCAACAAGTCTGGCTGACTGTAGCGCATATTCCAGGGTCACAAAATACACTTGCAGATTATAAAAGTAGAAATTTCCATGACCATTTAGAGTGGTCTCTCTCTACACCTTTGTTTAACTTCGTTTGTGAAAAATGGGGTACACCTGAAGTTGACTTATTTGCATCACGAAATAATAACAAGTTACCCTGTTATGTTTCTTGGCATCCTGAACCGGATGCTTGGAAAGTAGATGCGTTTGCTATTACCTGGGAAAATAATTATTTTTATATTTTCCCACCATTTAGCATTATCAGCCGAGTAGTGAGAAAAATCGGCTTGGAAGGGACACATGCGATACTGGTGGTGCCCGATTGGGACACGCAACCTTGGCTGCCAGCAGTTTCACAACTGGCAAAAGATCATATACGATTCCCAAGAAAACTCGGGAATCTGACGCACCACGGACCGCTAGTGGTTCACGGCGACGTGTCAACGACGCCCCTATTGGCATTCCTTTTCTAAGGAAGCAGCTACAGCAATTTGGATTGGACAGAATTACTGAGGATAGGATAGTATCGGATGCCTGGAGGCCAGGAACTGTCAAAATGTATACAACCTATTTAAAGAAATGGGGTGTACATTGTTTGTTAATGAAAGTTAAGCCAACAAATCCAAAGATTTCACAAGTAGCTCGGTTTCTTCGTTCTCTAGAGGATGAAGGACTTTCCTTTGGATCGATTAATGCGGCGAGGTGTGCGTTATCAATTATATTACCTAGAATTGATGGCGAAACAGTTGGAAAACATTATGTTCTTTGTTATTTACTTCGTTCAATTTATCAAAGGAATCCTCCAAAACCAAAGTATAGTCGGTTTTGGGATGTTTCTATAGTATTTAAGTTGTTTCAGGCTTGGCCTCACAACTCGTGGTTAGATATAAAACAGTTAGGTTTTAAGGTCGCGGTCCTGTTATTGTTAGTAACCGGACACAGAGGACAGACGATTGTTGCTTTATCCTTAACTGGATTAGAAATAGACAAGGAACAAGCTACGTTTGATTTAGAAAAATTGCTTAAATCGAACACGTTAGGTGACCCTTTATCAACGGTTCACTTAGACTGTTTTCCGAATGATCGGAAATTATGTGTTGTGTCGGCCATACGGGCTTATATATACAAGACAAAGGATTTACGTGCATCACAACAACTATTAGTGAGCTTTATAAAGCCACATAAGGCGATTTCACGAGACACACTTGCCAGATGGACAATTACGGTGTTGAAATTGGCTGGAGTGGATACGAGTAAATACTCTTCCCACTCAACTAGAGGAGCCATGGTCTCCAAGGCACGGGTGCTTGGTATTTCTGTGAAAAGAATACTAGCGCATGCAGGCTGGAAGACGGCTAAGTCGTTTGCAAAACATTATAATAAACGACTAGAAAAGCCTACCGGCGTTGCAAAGCGTCTTCTCGCCAACTAACAAGAATAGGTGAGAACAAAAATTTAGAATGTTATAATAATAAGAAAGAATGATATTAAGGATAAAAATGAATTATGTAAAGGTCTCCCTAGCCTGAGGCTAGCCTGAGGCTGTTTACCGAGGTAAAATAGTATAGTTATACGAGTCTTACCTTGGTACAGATGATGGATAACTGTTGTTTTACCGAGGTATAAGCCTCGGATAGATGTGGGCTAGGGCCCTCCCGCCACACCCTGCCACATCTATTCCGTTGGTGTACCTTTTCGGTAAAGTAATAGTATCCATTGTTTGAAAGTCATTTTTATCCTCAATAAGTAGGTTAAGATTGCTGGTACCGGACGTGCTTACCTCTCCCTAGGTATAGTTTATACAGAGTCTTACTTGGTACATATGATGGATAACTGTTGTTTTAACCGAGGTAGTAAGCCTCGATAGATGTGGGCTAGGCCCTCCCGGCCACAACCCTGCCTACATCTATTTCCGTTGGTGGAGCTTTTCGGTAAAGTAATAGTATCCATTGTATGAAAGTCATTTTTATCCTCAATAAGTAGGTTAAGATTGCTGAACCGGACGTGCCTTTACCTCTCCCTACCCACAATACTATCCGAGGCTTATCCTCGTAAAACAACAGTTATCCACATCTGTACCAAGGTAAGACTCGTATAACTTATACTACACATTGCTTGGATGGGAGGTCTGGGTGACAACTCGGGATATTTTGGGTGGATCTGTATCATGTGCTAAGAGTCCCCTGTCACACTTTACCGGGGGTATTTGACACAACAAAAATAAAAATGGGGGGGGGGGGGGGGGGGGGGGGGGGGGGGGGGGGGAGGGGGGGGGCGGAATGGGGAAAACGGGGAGACAAATGGTCGTAGGGGTTGATATCGTGGGAAAGGGGAGTGTACGGGGGTGGGGGGGGTGGGTGGGTGTAGCGAACACAACACATGTGTATTTGATTCATGTGATAGAAGGCCCGATCCGTTACAGTGGTTGAGCATGCAACAAAATAATGTTATGTGGGGATTGCGCCTGGATGGGGGGACTGACGTTTGCAGTTATTGTTCATTAAATCCGTTTCCTGTCCATTACCATCTGTTACTGTCCGTTACATATCCATTACACATCAGTTGCCGTTCGTTATAGTTCTTTTTGCATACTGAAAGTCCCGATGATCGTTAGATATGTTATCAACCGTTACCGTCTGTTACCATATGTTACCCGTCCATTACCGTCTGTTACCCGTCCGTTACTGTTCATTACATAATCGATACATTTCAAGTCTGAATCACACCGGATTAGAATATTTTTGTCTGTTTCAATCCTGCTGATTCGGGGGTGTGGGTTTTCGGGGGACAATCCGGGTAAAGGTGTCCATAAAGGATATGTTGTTGGTGGTTCAATGGCGATGGCTGCAGCAGTTGTGTCCTGGTCTGAACTGAGGCTCTAGGGTTTGTTGGAAAACTCCCAGTGTCGCCTCCTGGTGCCAAACTCGCTTACAGGCATTAGTTCAGGCAAGATCCATAAGGGGGCGCCAGTGCAGTTCGGCGGCCACTATGTTAGTGGCAATGCATAGTGTGGGGGAGTTTTATACAGATGGTGTTGCCGGCGGGTCAGTGGGTTCAATAATGTCCCGTCTCGCCCAAGAATTATCCATGTTAACAATAACATGTACAATCTATAATAAAACCCAATGTTTGGTAATATGTGATAATAGTAATACAACACTTCGACATGGTTATTGGATGTTGCTACACTAAATAGTCCCAACATCTTTTTTTGTATAACATCAGCAGTTCTTTTGTCTCTTTCAAACAATAGAAAATGTTAAAGGGTCTATAGTTTATATTCTGGATGGTATTGCTTGCCATCTGGCTTGGATAGATTCACGGACAGGTAGTTAGTGATGACCTCGTAGTGGGAGTCGTTTGCATCTTCATAATCAATCAAAATCGGTTTGAGCAAACCAATCGATGATTGATTAATAATTGGTTTGGATAAATATGAACTTTTGGACATAAATTGCGTTATTTGCAACCTTACGGTAATGTATACTAGACAGTCACTTGACAATGAGTTGGTGTGTTATGTACGTAGGCCCCAAGGAATACACACACACACACACACACACACACACACACACACACACACACACACAGACAGTCACACACACACAAACATACACATACACCAACAACACACACACAACACAACACACACACCACACACACACCACACACACACACACACACACTACACACACACACAAACACGCGAGCGCGCGCGCGCGCGCGCGCTGCGCCTAATGATGCGCAGCACGCACGAACAGCAACCACGCACGCAACGCACGCACGCAGCAACGCAACGCACGTCAGCGACGCACAATGCACGCACAACACTCACTACAGTCACAACACAGACACACACACACACACACACACACACACACACACACACACACACACAGACAGTCACACACACACATACATACACATACATACACACAGACCACTCCCTCCAGGCAGCTTTCTATACTTAGCCCAAGTTCAGGGTATTTGTTATCCGTATCATGGACCCAGTTAGTTTAGATATACCACGCACGCACGCACGCACGCACGTACGCGCACACTCACACACACACACACACCCCTAGCAAACCAGACCAGACGGGATAGATGAATGAGTTAGAGGGTCCGTCTCCCGTGTTGGTAGATCGTGAGGTCGTGGGTTCGAAACCTGGTCCAGTCAAACTGATGACTTAAAAATTGATACTTGTTGCTTCCTAGCCTGGCGCTCGGCATTATTAGGATAGGGCAAAGACTGGTTGGCTCAGTGTCAGGATAATGTGACTGAGTGGGATATCTGGTCATGGTGCTGGTGCAAGGTCTTCCAGTGGGGCAGCACTATAAAGTCACCATGAGTGTGAACTGTCATGAGTCGGTACCTATCCTGATATGACCTTAGATGTTGCTATGTCGTAAAACAACAACAAACGAACAAATCTAGCAAAACCCACATAGGTTAGCTTCTATACTCAGCAAGACTTGAGGGTAAGCAAAATCTGAGGTTATTTGTTATCTGTAGCTGTATCTGTCACCCATTTAGCCTAAATGCCACACACACACACGCACACACCCACCCACACACACACACACACACACACACACACACACACACACACACACACACACACACACACCACCGCCCAAAGACTGAAATCTGCCACCCCAGTATTCTTCCTACCCGTCCATGCACACAATTACGTACTGCTGCTTTCTCTGCTGCTGCCCTGCTTCTTCTTTTTTTCTATTTTTTTTGCAAAATAGTTTTCTTCATCAGAATAATACATTTGTCAGTGCCGGCAGAGGAGGCACTGGCCTTCCAGTTGTAGGTATATTCGAACAGTTATATCTACAAATCATTTTGTGTGTGTGTGGGGGGGGGGGGGGGTATTGGATCATGGTGCTGGTGGCCTGGGCTCCTAGTGGGGCAGCACTATAAAGTCGCCATAAGTGCGCTTTGTCACAAGTCGGTACACGTCCTGATATGACCTTACACGTTGCCAGGACGTAAGACAACAACAAACAATCAAACACACGGGAAGCAAGCAGTCGAGGGATTATGCTCCCCGTCCGGTTGTAAATTGAGATTTGATGGTAATTCTTTTGTTCAACTGGTGGGGATGCTGGGCGATGTGTTAGTACAATTAGCTCTTCGAGAACTTGCAGGCCCAGAAGGTAGATGATTGTATACCGGGCGTGTCGAGAGACTCGATGTCGGGCCAAAGTACGACTCAACCTCCAAATCACACCATCGTGTACATATAAATAATATATATATGTTATATAATATAATATATCTTATATATAACACTTCTGGTAAGACGATGTATTCCATATAAGGGTTAGATATTATGTATGTGTGTAACCACAACGTGTGTTATTTACAGCACAGCTAAGAGTAAAGATGGCCATAACCCCCTCCACCCATGGTATTGGATCATGGTGCTGGTGGCCTGGGCTCCTAGTGGGGCAGCACTATAAAGTCGCCATAAGTGCGCTTTGTCACAAGTCGGTACACGTCCTGATATGACCTTACACGTTGCCAGGACGTAAGACAACAACAAACAATCAAACACACGGGAAGCAAGCAGTCGAGGGATTATGCTCCCCGTCCGGTTGTAAATTGAGATTTGATGGTAATTCTTTTGTTCAACTGGTGGGGATGCTGGGCGATGTGTTAGTACAATTAGCTCTTCGAGAACTTGCAGGCCCAGAAGGTAGATGATTGTATACCGGGCGTGTCGAGAGACTCGATGTCGGGCCAAAGGTTAAAGGACTCAATCTATATATCATATTATGTGATATATACATTATATATATTATATATATGTTATATATTATATAATATATATTATATATAACACGTTCTGGTATGACGATGTATTCCATATATGGGTGTAGATATTATGTATGTGTGTAACCACACGTGTGTGTATTTACAGCACAGCTAAGAAGTAAGATGGCCATAACCCCTCCACCCAAGGGTATTGGATCATGGTGCTGGTGGCCTGGGCTCCTAGTGGGGCAGCACTATAAAGTCGCCATAAGTGCGCTTTGTCACAAGTCGGTACACGTCCTGATATGACCTTACACGTTGCCAGGACGTAAGACAACAACAAACAATCAAACACACGGGAAGCAAGCAGTCGAGGGATTATGCTCCCCGTCCGGTTGTAAATTGAGATTTGATGGTAATTCTTTTGTTCAACTGGTGGGGATGCTGGGCGATGTGTTAGTACAATTAGCTCTTCGAGAACTTGCAGGCCCAGAAGGTAGATGATTGTATACCGGGCGTGTCGAGAGACTCGATGTCGGGCCAAAGGTTAAAGGACTCAATCTATATATCATATTATGTGATATATACATTATATATATTATATATATGTTATATATTATATAATATATATTATATATAACACGTTCTGGTAAGACGATGTATTCCATATATGGGTGTAGATATTATGTATGTGTGTAACCACACGTGTGTGTATTTACAGCACAGCTAAGAAGTAAGATGGCCATAACCCCTCCACCCCATACTCTCCCTTCCTCCCTTCCCCTCCATTCCTCCTTCCCTCCCTCCGACCGTCTGTCCGCTCTCTCTCTCGCTCTCTCTCGCTCTCTTTCTCTCTCTCTTTCTCTCTCTCTCTCTCTCTCTCTCTTTCTCTCTCTCTTTCTCTCTCTCTTTTTCTCTCTCTCTCTCTCTCTCCTCCTCTCCTCTCCTCTCTCTCTCCCCCCCCCCCCCCCGAGAGACAGAGAGACAGTAAAACCTCTCTAACCGACCACCTCCACAGATCGACCACTCCCCTATATTGATCACTTTATTTTGGCGCCATATGATCGCCCATATGTTAACGGTAAAAAAAAACCTCCCCATAAGCCGAACACTTTCCTAAATGGACCATTTAAAGTCGGACATATAGTCGGTTGATTTAGAGAGGTTCTACTGTACATATATTTTGAGACAACTTTCAACAAGTGACTACTTAGCCATTGCGACCACAGCGTTAATGAATGTGGGACGGTGAGACGCTAGAACGAAGTATCCAGTCCAGTCAACCCGCACACAAAGGAGAGGTGTCAGTTATGATTTTTTAGATTTATTTTTAAAATTTTCTCTTTCTCTCAAGTCATAATTAGTGATTCCCCCTGGCTGACTCAGCCAACCATGCAAATGAGGACATTCTTTGAAGGCTTTGTCATCTCTTCAAGTTCAAAGGTCAGTGGGGGGGGGGGGGAGGTACGGGGATAAAAGACATTAAGACATTTTTTATTCACAATTTCTCTACATTATTCCAGAAACATGTACTATTCTGTTGACAATAGAAATAATTGATATAATTGAATGTTTAACAATAACAAAATATACAAAATATTTAAAGAAATAGCTGTAGTTGTGATCTCTCTCAAGTCGCCATGTCTTAGAGTTAGAGCCATCCTGTAATTTCCGCCGATCATTTATATTTGTCCCTCCCTACATGCACTTACCGGGCGCCGTGCCCGAATCGGTACAGCGCCGGCCTCGTGTGCGGGAGATCGAAAGTTTGGTTCCCAGTCGCGTCAAATCAATGACTTATATAATTGATACTTTTCGTGTCCTAGCCATGCGCTCACCATTAATAGGATAGTGAATGGATGGTTAGCTAAGTGTCCGGATAATGTGACTTAGTGGGATATTGGGGCATGCTTCGGGTGGTCTGATTTACCAGTGGGGCAGCACTATGAAGTTGTTGTGAATGTGCACTGTCACAAGTCGGTACCTGTCCTGATATGATCTTAGATGTTGCCAGGACGTAAAACTCCAACAACGAACCACGAACCAACCAATCATGTGCGCACACACACCTACACACGCGCACCTACCCACACACAACTACACACACAGGGTGTCACGTGTTCATGGTTTTGTGGTCACATTATGGCCATCACAGCACCTGTCGTCGTGGCAATTCCATTCGTCATCGGCAGGGTTCGCACCAGAGCCGGACTTCCGGTTGGATAGGCGGCACAATGGTCACGTGTCTGCCCCCACCCTTACCTCCCCCCTCCCCCCCCCCCTCCCTATCATGGTTGATATTGTCATGGGGGTGATGAAAATGGGAAATATTGTGCCTAGAGTGGGACTCGAACCCGCATCTCTTTGCACTCCGGGCCAGTGTGCTAACCATTACACCACCTAGGCTCCCTGATATCAACACACTCCCCACGCCTACCTGTCTATGTGGTTACTTGCCTGAGAGGTCAGTGCAGACCACTACACTCGTCCCCCTGGAATTGTAAGTCTTGTAATGCTTACAATTACATACATACAGGCAATGCACTAACACATACATACACAGGGTAGGTTCAACAACCATACAGCGCAAAGCTTGTACAGGATCCTGATCACGGCAACCAGTGTCATGGGGGTGATGAAAATGGGAAATATTGTGCCTAGAGTGGGACTCGAACCCACATCTCTTTGCACTCCGGGCCAGTGTGCTAACCATTACACCACCTAGGCTCCCTGATATCAAGACACTCCCCACGCCTACCTGTCTATGTGGTTACTTGCCTGAGAGGTCAGTGCAGACCACTACAATATCATTGTCTAGAAACACTGCATGGTTGAAATTTGGACGTGTGAAGGTTTTCTGAACTGGTGGGTTCCTTTGTTCACGGATCTAATAAATTATAAATGTTCTCTAATAGCCTTTTCCGTTTCATTTGGCTCGTCGGCAGGCTTTTCGGTCGGCTGGTAGTCTGTAGTGTCACTCCCACTGCAGTCCCATCACCGTGACTGGCAAGTGAGCTGGCTGCGACTCCATTCAGTGGACCCGTCTAGTATTTCAGTTGAGACCAGTGGGGCCATCCACACGCCCAGCGGCTGCTCATATTGGTCAACGCAGGCGCGCAGCACAGGCGCGCACATAATAGACATACCAGGATAACATCAGGCAGTTTAAACAAATAATAAATAATAATATATATTTTCTCCGCTGCCTATATTCGAATAACCTTTATACTCCTTATATAGATGTGTGTGTCTATGTATACAGATAGTATATATAAATTATAATATATATGTCTGTGATGAACAAGCATTATGTGAGTATAAAGGTGCGGAAGGGAAATATCGTTATTATTGTCCATTGTTATTACTGTGCATGCTACTCTGTGGGCTGACTTCCCACCCCCGTCACGTGACCAGTGGCGCTACCACCAGTCCAAATCCTAACCAACGGATGCACCACATTATCACTCGTGCTTGAATAATATATTTATACTCAAGATTTTTATAATAATTAATATGTGTAAATATATGTTAAATAAGCACGCATATTTGCCAAATATGGAATCAAAATTGATTACTATAACATGCAAGCAAGACAAATTTGAACAAAATCAAGAAACACTGCTCTAAATACGGACGCGAAAAAACAGACAGTGGTTTTTGTTATATTGTTTTGTTGTGTTTCTGTGGATATGGGCAGCAAAATGTGGCGTGTTTTTTTCCCTTCAACTTGATCAACTCCTTCCACCATCCTACCAGACGCGATGGCCGAATGAGTTGAGCGTCTGTCTCCTATTTTGGTACACTGTGGGATTCGAACCCACGTGTTCAAACCCTGTTTGAATCAAACCAATAGCTTAATAATTTATGCTTGTCGCTTCCTAGCCAAGCGTTCGGCATTATTATGATTGGGCAAAGACTGGTTGGCTCAGTGTCAGGATAATGTGATTGAGTGGGATATCAGTAAAGCTTCTTTTTTTAACGACACCTCTAGAGCACATTGAATTTTATCATCAGCTATTGTACGTCAAATACTGGGATATCATCAGATTCATGCTGCTGGCGGCCTGGTCACAGTGGCGCAGTACCATAAAGTCACTATGAGTGCACACTGTCACCATGAGTGCACACTGTCACAATTCGGTACCCGTCCTGTTGCCAGGACATACAATTCCAACAACCAACCAACCTTGCTCCATCTACCCATTGGAACTGAAGGTTTTCTGAACTGGTGGGTCCCTTTGTTCACGGATCTAATACATTATAAATGTTCTCTAATAGCCTTTTTCCGTTTCATTTGACTCGTGGGCAGCCTTTTCGGTCAGCTGGTATGGCCACTCGAGTTAACCCGGCCATTTTGTTCCGAGTTTATAGCCCTGTCACACTACGACCTATCTCGCCGGCGTGCCGCCAATGCGCAAAATCACTTTTAATCGTCGAGACACGTAAAACTTTTCGGGTTCAGCGCAACGTATTGGTAGCGTGCGGCCGACGTTGTGGTAAAAGTTTGGCGCACCGTCCTGATATGACCTTAGATGTTGCTAGGACATAAAACAACAAAAAGCAAAAGTTTGCACAACGTATGGGAACGCCCGCGCGGCGGGTGCCTATCGTTCGCATAACGTTATTCCAGCGGTCTCGACATGCTTCTGACGTCTCCATAATGTTGTCACGCGTTGTCACACGTCGACGCGCGTTGGCGAGAAACATTGTAATGTGACAGCATCATTAGGTCCGTCGCTGGCCCTGCTTACAAGTGCCCCTCAAACTGCACACGCTGGGTTTAATTTGGTCAAATTGGTGGCGAATTGCCGTCGTTGTGGGCGGAATGGGGCGACGGTTTATCTGTAGGGAGACGCCGAGATGTCGTTAAGGAGACGTTTACGACATAGCCGACGAACTGCACACCGGGTAGTGTTTTACCACACACACACACACACACCATATATGTGTGTATATATATATATAGGCCTATATGTGTGTGCATATATATATAAGGCCAGCTACAGTACAAATATCAAAGCACAATAATGAAGTGGTATAAGTATATCTTCTGGCTAGGAATATCAGCGCAACCTATTAAAAGAAAACCTCCTCCGATGCGAGTGAGGTTTCCTGCGGCAGGTAGGTGCAAGGGAAGCACCAGAGGTGGCGCCACCAGCCATGAGCATGGGAAGGAAGAAGTATTCGGTGTAAATAAATATATAGCAAAATAATTCCCTTCCACACATTTATACTCACATAATGCCTTATACATCGCATGTATAATTTTATCTACACATATATATCATTATATATGTCGTTTTATATACATGTATATATGTGTGTGTGTGTTTTACCATATATATAGTCAAACATATATATATGCATGTTGTGATCCGTACATAAGCTCCACTACCATACGGTGGCAGCAAGGACTGCTCCGTCACCGTCGCAGTTTACAGCTTTAAGTGGCAGTATGGTACCCGCCAGGCAGCGGCACGACAGGGCTGCCATCTATTGTGTGTGGCTAGTGTAACCTTCCCCCGAGGAAGTTGACGAGGGACCTGGCAGGGCAGGGGCGGGTCACTTGATCGTGGACGCCACAGTGAGCAGAGGCAAGAATAAAGACGTGTGGAAGCAAACATACTCATTCCTCCTCCTTGCTTGGGGGGGGAGGGAGGGAGTTCTACTGCGTGAGGATCAAGTTCTGGGCGGCCAAAAAGGGCCCATCACATGCATATAATTATATATATGTATATATAATTATATATATGTGTGTATATAATGATATATATATTATATGTGCATTATATATATACATATGGTAAAATACATGTGTGCATATATAATTATATATGTGTATATATATTATCATCATATAAACATGTGTGTGTTTCTAACCGTCAATTTGCTCAACTACAATTCCTTTTTACTTAATAAGCCATTTCAGCTCAAATATCTTTGAGTTAAAACAGTCCACTGCATTTATTTTCACGCCCTCCCTGAGATCTTGCACAAGTTACTTTGATTTAAATTAATCAATGACGTGTTAGTAAAGTGGGTCCCTGATAGATCGATGTACAGCGTGTTACTCAGCGCAGCTATTAAAATACATCAACACTCCCTGATGGCATTGCTACTTGGAGATTGATTTAGCATCTAATGGACCTTTTTAGCAGGCCATGCACACTCTACTGAAACTTGGGTTTAGGGTCAACTCGAGAAGTGGGTACTGAGTTTGTATAGGCTCACCATTCAATGTACTGATTAATGAACCTTGCAATGCATGACTAAATTTGTTAAATGAATAAAAATTAAAAAGTGACCATTTGTGTGGGATGCTCTGGTTCCTTGATCAGAAATGTGAACATAGATAGAAACTAGCAATTATACCCCAGGCACACTAGGCTTGCGCCCTCTTGCGACCAAAAAAAAAGGGGGGGGGGGAGTGGTCGCAAAAAAATCTCTATTTCGTTCTCACTGTGCACCTATCAATAATTTATTTCTGCATTATAAGGGAATAAATAGTAAGTCAATGTCTTTCTGATGAAGCCTATGGCATCCCGAATTTTGATGTGCATGCCAAAATTAATTCTGCATGGTTTCACTTCAAACATTTCCTAAGTTAGCAATTTGTAATAAAACATGTCAAGCTAAACTAAGGTAGATCATAAAGATCAGCTTAATATAATTATCTCTAAATATGGCAGAAACTCAAAACCACCAGACTGTGCAACTTTACTTAAACTGTTATGCTGTTCTTTGCATCGAGCGGAAGAAAATGAGTATTTTTGTCTTCTTCTAAATAATGAGATAACCAACGCCACTTGTTCCGATCTAACCGGGCACCGTGACCGAATCGTGCGGGAGATCGCAAGTTTGGTTTGCGATCGAGTCAAACAAATGACTTGTAAAATTGATACTTATTGCTTCCTAGTTTAACTGTCGGGCTATTCCGCCCCCGCTAAAGGCAAGCCTTCGTGTTAATTTATATAATTATTTCCATGTGAATTTCTCGGGCCGGCCGCGGGCCGCCGCTGCCCCTCGTCCCGTCTGCAGGTAGTCCGTGTCTGTCGGTGTACTTCTCGGGCTACAGTCGGCTAGCCAGAGTATCGCCTAAATTCGGAGGTTTGCCTCCGCCCGTAATATGTTTAGTACAAAGCGATTATTTAATGGTGTCCACTACTGGCTGGTCTACTCGCCTTACGGTGTATTTAATATGTTTGAATTGATCCAGAACTAAGCAGAGGCGCTAGTGTCTCTGCTACTGTCACTGATAATCAGCCTACGTTAATGTCTTATTTTAGCCAAAAAGATCTATACGTTAATTCCGTTAATATGTCTGTTCCAATCTCCCCGCAGATGGGCTAAGTAGCTGCGTAAGGCCTAGTTAGGCTCAAGGCCCTTAATTATATATATAAAATATTCCAATGTTAGATTCGACCATAGCGGTTTACTCCATAGAAAACTGGAGGACAGTAAAGAATGCAAGGAACGTTCCAATTTACTTTTCCAAGAGCTCACGGCTTTGTTTATTCTTATCAAACTAACATTCGAGTAACGGACATAGTGTAGAAACATGTTCAAACCCTTCCCCTACAGTTTAATGTCAAACAACTTTGGAATTTAGATAAAATAGGCCTAAATCTCGGCTAAAACATCAGAGCGTCATAAAGTACGTCTGATCGGTCTGGCCCCGAACGCCCGACCTCCTTTCGTTGCCAGGCGAGTCGCAATTCGCGTCTCCTAGCAACGCTTTACGGCCGAAAACCCCGTCGCCCGTGAATGTTTGGCATTCGCGGTCTGCCATGGCGAGTAGCCCGTATCTCCAAATACGGGTTAATCGGCGCACGCCCGTGAATGCCACCAGGCTGGCAGTCTCGCCCACTTCACTAGCATGGTACTCGGCATTAATAGGATAGAGCAAGGACTCAGCCATGTGTGTCAGGATAATGTGACTGAGCGGGATATCGGGTCATGGTGTCAGCGGCCTGATTTCCCAGTGGGGCAGCACTATAAAGTAGCCATGAGTGTGCACAGTCACAAGTCAGTCCTGATAGGACCTTAGATGTGTCCAGGACGTAAACTCCAACAACCAACCAACCTGATCCGGTTTTCTTCTTCTTTTCGGGGGGGGGGGGGACTTGAGAGGACCTGGGGGATAATAAAAATAAAATTTGTACCTGAGAGCAGGAAGAAATTCGTTGTAATCGTCTTGCTGTCTGATATTGTCGCAAAAGAAATATAAAGCTCATTATGTCGTAAAAGTAGGACCCAGCGTCTCCATGACCCAGATGGCACTGTGAAAACAGATGAAAACAAAGCTGAAGACACGGCTTTATTTTATTGTCGTCTGCGGACTAGTTACTGTCAACCGATGAAAATCAGTGTGTTTCACTGTATGTATTTATGTATGTATGTATGTATGTATGTATGTATGTATGTATGTATGTATGTATGTATGTATGTATGTATGTATGTATGTATGTTTCACTGTATGTATTTATGTATGTATGTATGTATGTATGTATGTATGTATGTATGTATGTATGTATGTATGTATGTATGTATGTATGTGTATTTATATGTATATATATATTCATACATATACATATGCGCCTAGACAACAGACAACTTTTTATGTAAGAGTGGGTATGCAAGTGTAGTACTAGTAGACATTGACAGGTATGTGTGGATCGGGTGATGCAAAAGGGAGTTTAGGTAGTGTAATGGTTACCATGCTAGCCCCAGAATGACTGGAAGTGGGGGTTCGAATCCTGCTTTAGGTGAAATATTTCCCAGTTTCACCACCTCTATGATACTGGTTGCTGTGACCTTGATCCCATGAAAGCTATGTACTGTATGGTTGTTGAACCTACACTATGTATGTATGTGTAAGTGCATTGCCTGTATGTATGTAATTGTATCCCACTTGATATCCCACTCAGTCACATTATTTTGATACTCAGCAAACCAGTCCTTGCAATATCCCATTAATCCCGAGTGCCAGGCTAGGTAGCAACAAGTATCTGTTTGATAGCCAATCAGAAACTATCATACAATACCCAATCACAAAGCCAGTATTACTGTGTGATATCCAATCAGAAACTATCATACAATACCCAATTACAAAGTCAATATTACTGGGCGATATCCAATCAGAAACTATCATACAAGACCCAATCACAAAGCCAGTATTACTGTGTGACCCAATCAGAAACTATCAAACAAGACCCAATCAAAAAGCCAGTACATGTATTACTGTGTGATAGCCAATCAGAGACTATCAAACAAGACCCAATCACAAAGCCAATATTACTATGTGGATAGCCAATCAGAAACTATTATACAAGACCCAATCACAAAGTGCACACTTTTACTGCTGCCCCAGTGATGTGCCAGCCAACTGGACAATTTAATTAGATCTAGTCTTATTTTCCAAACACTTTCTCTCTCTCCACTTGTTGCTTTAGTGCCGCAATATTGTTTCGGGCATCAACGTGGACAATTTGATTTTTTTGTTCTCTCTCTCAAACAGTCGTTTGATTTACTGTCACAGTTCTGTTTCGGCTATCAAAATTAGGAAATTGAGTATACAAGGTATGTCCAAATTGACAGCAATTCCCCATATCCCTGGAGGGTGCCTATAATACCATTATACCATAAATGAAAGCCCCAAAAGCTCAGTTTATTCAACTTCAGCTGTCACTCTTGATTTGTTTCTTTTTCATTTAATTAAATACAATAATATGGAATTAAATTAAATTTGCGTAGTCCGATGGTTTTGAAGTTCTGCAATTTAATTTGTCAACTTTTCAACAAAGAAATTCTGGGGGCGGGGGGTTGAATTTCGACCACATTTTAAAGCTAAATATATTAAATTAATCATTATGATCTACCTTATGTTTAGCTTGATTTAACTTTGATTTTGAATGGCTAACTTTGCTGATATTTAAAGTGAAAGCGAACTAAATTAATTTGGGCATGCACATCAAAATGGTGGACATCATATGCTTCAGCAGTAACAGGTTCCATTAGATTCACTTAATATTCCCTTTTAGGCGACAACAAATGCTTAATAAGTGCACCGGTATCTAACTTGAATGTGTAGGATAAAATTTAGGTAAGAGTTTTCGTTTAGAAAGTTTGATACTTTCATCCGACTATGTGGCTTTACATCATACAGTGATGATTGTTTTTTTTAGTGATCATTTGTTTATTCTGCTCATGGTTAAAGCTGCATAGTCTGATGAAAACATAACATTTTCAAAACCAAAACAATTATTTAGATTTGATTCTACATATCTAATTTAGAGCAGAGCACTTATTAAACTAGAGCACTTATTAAACATTTGTCATCACATATAATGGGATACTGGGTCAATTAATAGAACCTGTTACTGCAGAAGCCTATGGTGATAGAGTTTTGGTAAGCTTGCCAAAATTAATTTAGCATGTTTCCATTTCAAATATCTCAAAAGTTAGTGATTTAAAATAAGTTACTTCAAACTAAAGTAAAGTAGATTATAATGAACAACCTAACATATTTATCTCAGAAAATGAGAGAAACTCAAAACCATCGGACTATGCAACTTTAAGTACATGCACTTGTTTTCGCCGCTGTGCAGTAGTGGTCATGATCCATACAGATTGATTTCCTTTATAAATATTTTGTGTAAGCTTGCTTGTGGTGTAAAATCGGGGAGGTCCCACTGCTAAGCGTAGCTAGGTTCGTGGATAATCGCTGAAATGAAGGGGGGGGGGGGGTGTTGAGATCTAGTAAACATTTTGAAGGTAGCACAAAGAGTTCTACTTTTCCAGATCGCCCCCGGGCCAGCTCCTACCAAGTAGTACACAACAACGTGTTGTCATGAAACGTGAAAGTGGTTTTAAAGTTTATCAGCATTTGATTAAATCATGAAAGTATACATGACTAACAACCACCACAACCCATCACCTACCACCATCACCACCGTCGTTACGCTTTGTACGACGATGAAAAGGACGTTAAGAACCTTCGATGGTCCCTAATTCACTCATACAGGACTCGGCGCGCCCACTTGACACACAATCAAGTGCGCCGCACAGAGTGACAGTCAAACGAAGCCTCTGGCGGTGCAGGATAGTGCCGATCGTTGTGTAGCCTCATCAGTTCAAGTATCGTGTGATGTGCCGCGGTGCAGCATGTCGGCTGGCAGGCCCGTGAGTAAGTTCACACGAACCTTGATGCACAACCTTGGTGGAGAGTGCGTACATTACCGTGTAAATATGTGTCATCACGCTCGGCACGACATACGCAACCCTGTAAAACAATGGCTGGCCTCAACCCATCTGGGCACATTCCCTGAATGCATGAGTGAGTTGGGGTTGGGTTGGAGTTTGGTGGGGAGGGGGGCTTAATGCCCTAGCAACATTTCAGGTCATACCAGGATTTGTTTGTTTAACGACCCCCCCAGCACAAAAAATAGACATTGGCTATTGGTAGTACCAGGGGCCGTATGCAGGAAACAGTGTTACGCGAGTTTGAGTTTAGCCTTTAAACGCGTATAGCTAACACCGACCGGGCGAAATATGTCAAGTGGTATGCAGGAGCGCCTAAACGGTCAGTGTTAGCTAAACGTGAAATTATTTATAGATTTGGGAAATCCCTCTGGGTCTCTACCCATATATTAGGCTTAAATATATTAAATGCTATCATATTTAACAGAATTAGATACGCAATAAGTGAAATTTGATGAAATTAACCCTAAATTCGAAGCAATATTAACGCTGCGGCCGTAACGGCGGCGATATTAACGGTTATATTTTCGAATCGACGAGCGTAAACTAAACAAATCGCTAATACATTGCCGCCAATGCGTAGACGTCGGCCAGTATGGATGTCGACGTCGACGCGGCGGTCGCGACGGCGGCGATTTGTTTACTTTACGTTCGTCGATTCGAAAATATAAGTATTAATATCTCCGCCGTTACGGCGGCAGCGTTAATATTGCTTCGAATTTAGGGTTAATTTAATCATATTTCACTTATTGCGTATGTAATTCTGTTAAATATGACAGCATTGAATAGATTTGGGTAGGACCTTACGCTAACACCGCCCGTAAACCTGCTATGAAACGGGTTTAGGGTAAACGCGCGGTGTTGGCGTAACACCGCTTCCTGCATACGGAATTTTGCTCGCTAAACTGGAAATCCCGCCGCTAAACGGGAAATCCCGCGCTAAACGCGTTTTGGAGCCGTAACACCGACACCTGCATACGGCCCCAGGATGGGTAGTTTGTTTTTGGGGAGTTTTCAGTCGCATTGGTGCGCTGAAGGCTACAAATCTGCAGCACTGAATGGGCGCAGCTGAAAGAGGTCCCATGTGGTTAGGAGTTGGCTTCCGATCAGAGGAAATGGGGGTGAGGGGTGGAGGGGGCGGGGGGGAGGGGGGGGGGGAGGAAGGAAGGAAAAGTGCAGCCTAAGAGCCCAACCACAGTCCTCTGAGAGGGCCGGGGGAGGGTACTGTCTCTGAACACATACATCTCTTAACACATGCATACTCATAGAGATATTGTGTTTCTCTGAAATATAGATTTTATTTTTTGTGAAGCAAATATATTGGGTTTGTATGAAAATATGTTGTGTTCTATAAAATATGGATATTATGTTCTGTGAAATAGAGATAGTGTGTTCTATGAAATAGAGATTATGTTTCTATGAAATAGAAGTAGTATATATGTCATCACGCCATATACTAATAATAGAGATATTGTGTTCTGAGAAACAGAGATATTTGTGTGTCTGTTAAATAGAAATATTGAGATATAGAAATGTGAAATTTGCACACTATTTGATAGTGACATTAAAAATATATATAATTGCAACCTACTTGAAGGTGTCCAGAAATTCAGCACGCCTGAATGCTACACGGGACATAAGTGAATTATCTTTGCTTCTTTTTGAATCTTGAGAATAAAAATCACTCATCTAAATCGAAATAAATTCTATCGAAATAAAGTGGTTGCTTCAATTAAAAGTTGCACTTGTTGTAGTATCGTGTATTCCTTTAAAAAAATTAATATGTTTAAAAGCAAAGTCTTTGTTTGCTTGTTAACCATTTGATGAAGTTAGTGTCTATCGGGCGCCATTGCTTTCAATGTTATATTGTATTTTCTCCCCCCCCCCCCCACACCCCTAACACACATGCGCATACATTTCCATATGGTAAGAACTGTTTTCTAGGCTAGCCTGTCACAAACATTGTACCTGTCATCCCCTCTCATCACCGCTGTGTCCTGGGTGTCATGCCAGCTGCCAGGGGTGCCCCACGGGTTAAGTCTTACTAGTTAATAATTGATCTACCCTCAGCAAACAATTAAAAGAACCAAACCTTATCCGACAATACACACTCTGAACACGACATATGTGGGTGTGTTTGTTTCTGTGTCTGTTTGCTTAAATATGTGTGTCATTGTGTGTGAGATATCTAAGAATAAGAGTTTCATTTCGCTTTCTCGTGAATTTATTTGGGCGAAAACGGGAGTAAAGCATTTAGTAAAACGTGGCTCGTGTCAAAATACAATGATATGATCCAGATAGAAGCCATACCAGACACCGGCACAAACAAGCAGCGCGCACACGCACACACTCGCGCGAGCACGCGCACACACACAGACAAGATGCCGCCTGTCCGTTCTTTTCCTCCTCCTCCTCCTCCTCCCCCCCCCTCCCCGCTCCTCCCCCCTCCCCCCTCCTCCCCCTCCTCCTCCTCATCTTCCCCCTTCCTTCCCATGTTCCTCCTCCCCAATTCCCCTCCTCCTTCCCCTTCCACTGTTCCTAACGCCTTACACCTTCCTCCTCCCCTATTTCCCTCTGCTACTCCTCTCCTCCTCTCCTCCTCTCCTCCTCTCCTCCTCTCCTCCTCTCTCCCTCTCCTCCTCTCCCGTCCCCCCCCCCCTCCTCCCCCTCCTCCCCCTCCATCCCCCCTCTCCTCCCCCCTTCCCCCTCTCCGCCCTCACCCTCCCTCCCCTCCCCCTCTCCTTCCCCCGCTCCTCCCTCCCCCCTCTTTCCCCCTCCCCATCCCCCCTCTCCTCCCCCGCTCCTCCCTCCCCTCTTCCACCCCTCTTGCCCCCTCTTTGCCCCCCCCCCCCCCTCAGCCGGAGCGGAGAGGAGAAGAGTAGCCCTCCATCCCATGTTCCTTCTCCTCCCCATTTTCTCTTCTCCTTCTCATTCCCTGTTTCCTTACCCCTTCCTCCTCCTCCTCTCAACCTCCATCCCCCCCTCTCTCCCCTTACTCTCCCTTCTGCACCACATCCCCTTCTCCCTCCACCACCTCGTCCCCACTATCTTTTTCTCTACTTCCCCACCTCCTCCTCCCATCCTCCTGCGCTTCCTCTTCCACACACCCTCACCTCCTCCTCCCCCCCCCCCCATCCTCCCCCCCACCCCCAACCCTACCATGGACCGTGTTACGGACACATCACCGACTAATCTAAATCACGTGTAACACTCGAATATAGGTCAGAATAGGCCAAGCAAACAAATATCCCCCCCCCCTCTCTTTATTTCTGTTTCCGGTCACTAGATGGTCACATAGTTTTTTTAATGGGAACACTACTGATTTGAATTTTTCCTATATTCATTTTTTTTTTACATCTACAGCTAAACCTCTTTAAATTGACCGACCTTGGGACCGAGTTTAAGTGGTCCATTTATGGAGGTGGTCGGTTTAGGGAGTTAGAATATGGTTACAATGGTATTGTTGGAACCCAAATAAAGCGATCGATATAGGGGAGTGCCCGATCTGTGGAGGTGGTCGGTTCGAGAGGTTTTACTGTAGTTGTTGTTTGCCTGTTGTTGTTTTATGTCCTAGCAACATCTATGGTCATATCAGGACAGGTACCGACTTGTAACAGTTCACACTCATGGCAACTTTATAGTCCTGCCCCACTGGGAAATCAGCCCGCCAGCACCATGATCTGATATTAGATACCGGCAGCGCCATGAAAACGTCCAGGAATGGTGCTTTTTTAATCAATATTCAGATGCCTATAACTATTATCGTATTATTTGATTTTGATGAAATTGCATAGCCTAGAAGACCAACATTTGTTCTATCTGATGGCGTTATTCGATTAAATATACACTAAGTTTCTATTTAAGTACCATGCATTTGAATAATGAGTGCATTTCTGGAATATTCCTTCATTACTGGTGTCAATGAGAACGACTCCGAAAACAGGGTATCTTTAATGGATTCGCGCCTCCTAGCACTACATCGTAGAAAGTATTTGATGGTACCACAAGAAGCACAATGACATCAGCTTTCTAGCCATATATAGTTTGCCATAGGTCAAAAAGGTCAATCAGGTCAAATTCTGCAATTTAAATTATTTTGAAAGTTTAAAACCCATTTACTGAATTAAAGAATATTCAAAACCTAATGGTATGGATATGGATAGATAGACAATTTGATTCCCTTTCCAATAATACCAATATTACTATAGTGCTAGTTAGTGCAAGGAGCCGCAGACAGAATATATACACCAACTTCTTTGGACCTTTGCTGACCACACTAGGTTCACAATGGTAACACCCATGTAGAAACATGTATATGAGACTGTCTCAAAAGGTGCTAAGCAATATGGGACAAAACTTTGTCCATAGTAACGATCAACACACTATCTACTTATGCATTTGCTCAGGATAAACTGATTTGTTTTTTACATGGTGTTTCATAATCCCAATAGAATACATATTGATTTGAAGCAAATGTCCTTGTGTTTTCCGTGTAACCGTTTCTGTGCTGTTTTGTGTCAATCGTTATTATGGACACAAAAATGAAGAGCTAGCACCTTTTGAGACAGGCTCATATGACATATTACTGAATATATAATCTAATATTGGGCCAAATTTGGGGAGGATCCAACCATTACTCTAGGCACAATGAATATTTATGGATTTACTTAAATCAATATTTTTGGTTTCAGACACTTTTAATTTGTATTTGCAGTCAAAATGCAGCTTTTGCTATTTTTCGCAAAGTTATTGCTATGGCCAATATGCATTAGTTCCATATGCTATGTGTGCAAAATTTGAAGAAGATAAGAAGATCCACCTATTGGATGAGCCACAGTGAGTGTTCAAAGCTTGACAAACTAATTTGTTTTGTGTTTTTAGTACACTTTTCTTTTATATGTTCAATCAAAATGTACTTTTTGTATTTCTAGACAGAATATTAATATGATAATGTGTATTACATCCAGATGATGTGCACTGTCAATTTATAGGAAGTTTAAACAATTGGTTAAGCTACAATGAGCAGTTAATGATTTGTCAAATTGATATATTTGGTTTTCTGACAATTTGTCTTCATATGTTCAATCAAAATTCAATATTTTCCATAATTTGGGATATAATATTGATATAAATAATATCTATAGTCTTAGAGAATGGTTATTGTAATACTGTGCCAAATATGAGGAAGATTTAAAAGTTTGTTTGGCTGCAATGAGCTTTCAAACATTGAAATGTTGAAAATAATGCACAAGTTTACATGCAAACAATTACACTTTTTGATATTTTAGGATGCAAATATCTTTTGATTCTCTGTAGATACAGCTCTGAAAAAAAGAGGGTGTTACACTGTTATGAATAGGTGAACTATTTAGCATTTATTCAGTCTTGTACCAGTTTTCCAATAAAATACCAAGCTTTGAAAATGGCTATTTGTCCAAATTAGAATGAATCTTTTTGTTATGAATTGCACATTTTGACATTGTCTTATTAAAAATCTGCTTGACTTTGATTTAGCAATTGACAATTTAAATTACTTTACATATGTAGAATGGAAATTGGTTAACAGAACTCCCCTCACATCCTTCCACATTTTATTATATTTGGTCAAAGTTCCACTTTTAATTCAAAATTAATACATCTTTATATTTTAATCTTTAAAAAGTTATTATATCAACAACAATAATATATATAGCCTAACGGTTTTTGGATTTAGGCTTGTAATTTCAATGTCTACAGGGTGGAATAAAAATTTGCACCCTATGCATATTTTTTCATTTTGCTGCCGGTACCTACTAATATCCCACTCAGTCACATTATCCTGACACTGAGGCAGCCAGTCCTTGCCCTATCCTATTAATGCCGAGCGCCAGACTAGGAAGTGATAAGTATCAATTTTTAAGTTATTGGTTTGACTCGACCTGGAACCGAACTCCCGACCTTCGCACGCAAGGCCCGCGCCCTACCGATTATGCCACCGCGCCCGGTTTACAGCAATCAAGTAAATGCTGGCGGTTTGTATCGGTTTTATTGGGTTTTTTGGTGGGTTTTTAAACATTTTGTTTTTGCATAATTTGGTGGTTGCCAATCTGGCGAGATAGCTGAATGAGTTGAGTGCCTGTTTTCCATATAGCAGACCATAGGATTCGAACCTCCCGGTCGAATCCTGGCCGAGTCAAACCAGTGACTTCAAAATTGACACTTGACGCGACCTACCCAATTACTAGGATAAACCCAAGGAGCAGTGCCATGAGGAAGGCCAATTGTGCCTGATTGAAATATCCTTTGCTTAATCAACCAATGTTTCAATTTCTTTTTTTAAATTGGTATAATGATATAGCTGTACGAGTGTATTGTAGACAAATTGCAGCAGACTTCCTGAAAGTTTAACTCTTTTTTTTTTTTTAATCTGCAAATCGGGCAAGTTACTGAGTTAGTATGTCTGAGGCGGAAATCTAATTGTGTTTAAAGTCACATATTTGGATGAAACCATACAATTTTTTAAACCAAAGAACTTGGGTTCATTTATTCCTATATACCCAACTTAGATACTGGTACCCTTGTTACAAAATGTATTGCTGTGTCTAAGGAATATTAAGTCAATTTAATAGAACCTGTCGCTGCTCTGGGTGTTATGAGATTGGTTCTCCCTTCTCAAACCTCAGAATCAAACAAGTAAAGGAAGACACAAACATTTGGGTGTCAGTACAGACGTTATTCCCTCAAGAGGTCAGGAGCTGACCCCCAAGGCATGTGTCACGGGCTATTAAATACTCTGCACTACCGGGAAGGTCACCTGACCACTTGTTGGCTGGGTATGAACAGGGCCGCGTTCAGGGTTCGTCTCGGAGGAATTCCTGACATCACACTAGTCTGAACTGCAAAAGCAGACGGTCGCCTCGAAAATGGAAAAGAAGAGCTCTGATTGGCTGAAACCCCTGAATATGGTGGCCATTTTCGAGGTGCTTTTTGTCTCTACTCTGACATGGGAGACGTCTCCGAGACGACTCGGAGGCGTACCCTGGACGGAGATAAGCCAAAAGGCGTCTCGGAGTCGTCTCGGAGGCGTACTCTGAACACGGCCCTGGGCCTATATATGTATGAGCCCGGGTTAGCGGTCGTAACCCTGGGTCGTGCGGATTTCCCGGGTTAGCGGCGAAAACTGCGTATATGTGTCGGGGTTAAACTAACTCGGCGAGCGTAAAGTCGCCTGACCTAACCCCAAGCGAAACCAGGGTTAAAGGTGGGGTTAGGCACCGATTATGGCCAAATCTATTGAATGCGATCATATTTAACAGAATTACATACTCAATAAGTGAAATTTGATCAATTTAACCATAAATTCGAACCGTTATTAAGGCTACCGCCGCATTGGCGGCGATATTAATAGTGTCGAATCGACGAATGTAAAGTAAACAAATCGCCGCGACGTCGATATCCATACTGTCCAACGTCAACTAAACATGGCCGCCGCCGAACTGACGGCAATATATTATGCCCAAATCTATTCAATGCGATCATATTTAACAAAGTTACATAGCCAAATAGTGAAATTTTATCAATTTAACCCTAAATTCGAACCGTTATTAAGGCTACCGCCGCATTGGCGGCGATATTAATAGTGTCGAATCGACGAATGTAAAGTAAACAAATAGCCGCCACCGCAGCGACGTCGATATCCATACTGGCATAACACCAGCGGCAATGTTTTACACCCAAATCTATTCAATGCGATCATATTTAACAGAATTACATAAGCAATAAATGAAATTTGATCAATTTAACCCTAAATTCGAACCGTTATTAAGGCTGCCGCCGCATTGGCGGAGATATTAATAGTGTCGAATCGACGAATGTAAATACGCACACAGGGGTTCCCAAAATCTATAAATAACTGAAACGTTAGCTAACCCGCGCGCGCTTTGGTCACATACATCCCCCGTGACACATTTGGAACCCCGGGGTTAGATAACCCGGCACCCTGCTTTAACCCCGGTCGGGTTAAAAATTGACTCATACATATAGGCCCTGGTAACGAGCCTCGAGTTTCCTATTCTAACCCACCCATACAGTGGCCGGGGTAGTGCGGTGGGAGAGCGGTGCAGTGTATATATTATAGGCAGGTCTGACCTAACTCCTCAAGCCTATAATGTCCGAGATTTCGACATGCACACACTATTTATGTTGCATGTTTTTATTTCAAATATCTCCAAAGTTAGTAATTTTAAATGAAAGTGACTACAACTAAAGTACATTATAACAGCAAAATCAACCCAATAAATTTATTTTCAATGTGGCCAAAGTTCAAAACCATCGGTTTATACAACTTAATTTCGAAACCTTTTATCAAGTAAGTGTTATTCCTATATATGTTATGTATCTAGACAGGAATGTGGTGTATAAACAATGCTTCATTTAAGAGTAACAATAAACACTTTAACATCGATTTCAGGAAGGCAAGTTACCTTTCACTGTTGTTACTGTTTTACCTTCTGGTTGACGACAGACAGATGAGGTCAGTGAGGTCACATGAATTTGTTCTCTTTATAATTTTTTTTTTTATGACATGGTGGGTTAATCCGGGTTCTCTGGGTACATACATGTTGGCATGGCTACGCTCTGGGCGACTGGCCCATCGGAGGAATGTGGCCACCGGATCCACAGCAGACTTCCCATAATGCAACGCGGTCAAATATAGGTCAACTTACGACGACGTCACGCTACAAGAGTTTACTATGTTCCATTTCCAGGTCAGTCTGCCCAAAGTGAGGAGAAATAGCCACTAGGTGGCGGACAGATATATATATATATACGGTTTTGAGAGCCTTATACTGTACTATAAACACCCCATTTTGAATGTCCAACCTGGCGTTTATTTCGGTAAACACGGTTTATCTGCTCGTTTCCGGGGTTTTGTTGTCGTTTTTTTTAAATATAGGATATTGCACAGAGCTTACATCTGTTGTTTTGTGTGTGTCTTGTGTTTTTTGTGTGTAGTTTCTTTCTCTGTGGTTTAAAAAGAAATCATCCCTCGCCTTCCCATCCTAACGCGCAACAATCCTGGTAGTCCAATGAAACTATCAAATTTTCAAAACCAAAGCAATTATCTAAATTTGATTCTACATATCTAACTTAGATACTGGTGCACTTATTAAACATTTATCACCACACAGAAGTGAATAATGAGGCAATTGAATAGAACCCGTTACTGCAGAAGTCTATGGGGTCAGAGTTTTGACAAGCTTGCCAAAATTAATTTTCCATGTTTCCACTTCAAATATCTCAAAAGTTAGCCACTTAAAATAAAAGTTACTGCAAGCTAAAGTAAGGTACATAATAATGATCAACCTAATCTATTTATCTCAGAAAATTTCAGAAAGTCAAAACTATCTGGCTATGCAACTTTACCAATACCAGCGAAGTCTCTTGGTCTAGTTACAACGTACTATGTGGCCAGCATGAGCGAGATTAACAAGCTCCAAAAATAAATAAATATATCTGTGTACAACGTACATCATGATAAAACGGGAAATTGTGTCACAACTTGGCTTCCAATACTGGGACGTTTGCCATGCTAAATGGTTGTCTTCATCCTCCAATTTAAATTGCACACTTTTAAAAAATTAATTAAGTGCTACATCTAGGAATAATAAATAGTGGTCTAAACCCTCTGATATAAATTGCATACTTTTTAATCGATTCAGAATTTGGTTTAGGAATGATGAATCGTGGTTTGTCATTCATCACACTCTCATATACATATGACAGTTCAGCTGTAACAACATGGAGCACACACACAACAAAAACCCACACAAAGTGGCTTTATCATGAAATTGAGACATTTCTGAGCCTTTGATTTAAGTGTTTTCTCCTTGGTTTTAATTAACATAACTGTTCACATTTTGGACACCAGTGGGACATCCTATGACCTAGATATAATCGGAGAAGGTCAGTGCTGTGAGAGTCAATATTGGCACTGTGTGTGGATACGTCGAATTCTTGTTGAATTCAAGGTCATTTCAAGGTTATGTTGATTCCCTTCTCACAGAACAAATAGTGTCCGCTGCCTCTTGGGTGGGTGTTGGGTTAGGTTTTGTGAGTTTACCGTGGGGGTGGGGGTGGGGGTTATTACAAACTCTGCTCAGGCCAGCGAGCAGTGTTTGTTTGATGTTGTTTTACGTCCTAGTAACATCTAAGGTCATATCAGGACGGGGCAGTGCGTGCTTAGTGCCTGGAATTGCATCCAACTTCTAAGGTATCTTAAATATCATTATCAACAGATTTAACCAGTGGCATTTGAATTAATTAATAACTCAATCCACTCTAGTGGATTGCCAGGTTATCCTTAGCGCCATTTTGTTGGTACTTTTTAAACCACAATCGTTATGAATGTTTTTTATTTTTATTTTTTTTAATTAAGAAAACTGTGTTAGATGTCTGGGTCTTGCAGCCGTTGGGAAATTGAACTTAAACTAACTAGATAATAGCTGATTGAGGTCAGACGGCAGGGTGATTACTCATAAATACCACTCAGTAGGTTATTTCCAGGCACACACTGTGTGTGGAGACAGCCCTGTGGCACGTTCAGTTCGCCATCTCATAGTTTCCAGAATGTCAAATGACAAAATGCCTAGAACAGAGCATCGGGGTGTAGCCTTAGCACACTAACCTAGTAACACCAAGGTAACCTAGTTACGGATGAGCTCCATCTGTTGTACTCTTGGTTCCTTCTCCCAGAGTGCGCGCGCATACACACACTACACACACAATACACATATACTACACATGCTACATACACACACACTGGACACTACACACACTATAACTGCGCGCACACTACACACACTATAACACATGCACGTACTACACACATACTACACACACAATACACATATAATACACATGCCAAATGCACACTACACACACACTACACACACTACACACTATAACACATGCACACACTACACACATACTGCACACATACTACACACATACTAAACATACTACACACAATACACACGCTACATACACACTACACACCCACTATAACACTGTGCGCACCCTACACACACTATAACACACCTGCGCACTACACACATACTACACACAATGCACATATACTACACATGCTGCATACACACTACACACACACAATAGTACTGCGCGCACACTACACACACTATAACACACTATAAGTATAACACACGCGCATACTACACACATACTACACACAATACACACACTACCAGGCATGTCTTTTCTGGATTAATCCGGATTTCCTGACTTTAAACAAAACAAAACAAAATCGATCCCTGAGACCCGTGAATCGATAATCTGTTTTTGTCGAGGGGATTTAAAAAAAAATTATTTTAAGATTTGTATTATTGTTGTCGTTCCTTCCATATCTCGGAACGTGGTGGCCGATGGTCTTGAGTTTCTACCATTTTTTAAAGATGAATATATTATGCTGATCATTATAATCTACGTTACTTTAGTCTGGCTTTTATTATAAACGGGCCAACTTTGGATATATTTGAAGTGGAAACATGCCAAATTAATGTTGATGTGCCCGTCAAGATTCGGACTCCATAGGCTTCCATGGTAACTATGTAACTTTAGCATCGTCACACCTCAAATATCTCCTTAAGTTTGTCATTTTAAATCAAAGACACTTCAACTTGGAGTAAGCTAGATTATATTATAATGATGAACCGAATATATTTATCTAAGAAAATAACAGAAACTCAAAACTATCGGACTGTGCAACTTTAAATTGACTTAGTACTCCCTTCTATGCTGCAACAAATCCTTACTAAGTGCACCAATATCTAAATTGGGTATGTAGAATCAAATCTTTATAAAACTTTTTGTTTTGAGAATGCGGGTGCTTTCATCGGATTATGCAAAGCTCTACGCTTATGGCTGGCACACACCTACCGTTTGTCCGCACCCACCTACCATTTACGATTCGTGCACTAAAACTGACGACCCGACCCGACCCGACCCATTTCCCGACTGGAGCGCTCACATATACCGTCCGTTTTCGCGACTGTGATCCACGCACCTGGTGTCTTTAGCACAAACTACCCTAGCTACCCGAGCGCCTCCTAGCGTTTTGTGTGTGTCTCTGTGTTTCTGTGTGTCTGTGTGTGCGTCTGTGTGTGTGTGTCTGTGTGTGTGTGTCTCTGTGTGTGTCTCTGTGTTTCTGTGTGTCTGTGTGTGTGTTTCTGTGTGTCTGTGTGTGTGTCTGTGTGTGTGTTACTCTGTGCCTCTGTGTGTGTCTGTGTGTGTGTTTCTGTGTGTCTGTGTGTGTGTCTGTGTGTGTGTCTGTGTGTGTGTTACTCTGTGCCTCTGTGTGTCTCTGTCTCTGTGTGTGTCTCTGTGTCTCTGTGTGTGCCTGTGTGTGTGTCTGTGTGTGTGTCTCTGTGTCTCTGTGTGTGTGTCTGTGTGTGTATCTGTGTCTCTGTGTGTGTCTCTGTGTCTGTGTGTGTCTGTGTGTGTGTGTCTGTGTGTGTCTCTGTGTGTGTCTCTGTGTGTGTCTCTATGTGTGTGTCTCTGTGTGTGTGTCTGTGTGTGTGTCTGTGTCTGTGTCTGTGTCTGTGTCTGTGTCTGTGTGTCTCTGTGTGTGTGTCTGTGTGTGCGTGTCTGTGTCTCTGTGTGTGCCTCACTCTCACTCTCAGTCTGACTCTCACTCTCAGTCTCACTCTCAGTCTCACTCTCACTCTCAGTCTGACTCTCACTCTCAGTCTGACTCTCACTCTCAGTCTGACTCTCACTCTCACTCTCAGTCTGACTCTCACTCTCAGTCTCAGTCTGACTCTCACTCTCAGTCTGACTCTCACTCTCAGTCTGACTCTGACTCTCACTCTCAGTCTGACTCTCACTCTCAGTCTGACTCTCACTCTCACTCTCAGTCTGACTCTCACTCTCACTCCAGTCTGACTCTCACTCTCAGTCTGACTCTCACTCTCAGTCTGACTCTCAGAGACACACAGAAACACACAGAGACACACACACAGAAACACAGAGACACACAGAGACACACACAGAGACACACACACACCTAGAGACACACAGATACAGAGTCACACACACAGATACACACACAGAGAGTGAGAGTGAGAGTCAGACTGAGAGTGAGAGTCAGACTGAGAGTGAGAGTGAGGCACACACACAGACACAGACACACACACAGACACACACAGAGACACAGACACACAGAGACACACACACAGACACAGAGACACACACAGACACACACACAGACAAAGAGACACACACAGAGACACAGAGAAACACACACAGACACAGATACACACATAAAGACACACACACATACACAGAGACACACCCACAGACACAGAGGCACACACAGAGAGACACACATACATACACACAGACACACACACAGACACACACAGAGATACACAGAGACACACATACATACACACAGAGACACACACACACACAGACACACACAGAGACACACACATAGACACAGAGACACACATACATAGACAGAGACACACACACACAGACACACACACACAGACACACACACAGACACACACACAGACACACACACACAGACACACACATAGGCACACAGACACCCATACAGACACAGAGACACACACAGAGACACACACAGAGACACACACAGAGACACACACACACAGACACACACAGAGACACATACAGAGACACACACAGAGACACACACAGACACACACAGACAAAGAGACACACAGAGACACAGAGGACTTGGATCGCAAACGGACGTTGCGTATCACACATATACCGTTTACGATACGACTGACCGCGCACACCTACCGTTTCTTGAACGGCCCGATTCGTTTTTCGAATCCCTTGCGATTCGAGTTTTAAGGCCTAAAACTGAGTTTTAGGTCGCGAATCGCAAGGCTCTGGTGTGCTAGGGGGTCGCACACCTAACGACTAAAACCCAGTTTTACATCGTAAACGGGCAGTTTTACGTCGTAAACGGGAGGTGTGCGCCGGGCATTAATCTATTCAGTCACGTGACCGTGGGTCTGTCAGTGTTGCGTTCCATCTTTTGTCGCTACAATATTTGACACCGCTTCACACTTCGTTCCACAAGTCGTCTGGCGTGTCGTCTGGCGGGTCAGACGACACGTCATTGCCTACGTCATTCGGCACCCGGCGTGACGCACACGGCCGCGTCGTGACGTGACGTGTCGAGTCTCACAACGGGTAGCGTGGAACGCGCTGGAAACAGTCGTAGTGCGGGACGCTGCCACCAGGGCGCGCGCGCCAGTCACCCCGTTGTGTCGGGGGGGGGGGGAGGGGGGGTCTCCCGCCTCCCGCAACCGTAAAGCTAAAATTTCAGATACACGGTATGGGGCATGTGAATGCGGTATGCGGCATAGATAGATATACCCATGCCATTTTCGAGATTTTTTGCTCCAAATTTGTGAAGGAAAGTCAAAGTTCCTGTTTGTTCTCTGGCAAACGCAGCAGCATTAAAATTCGCATTTGCACCGATCGGTCCATGTAACGATCCACTTGCCGCATTCGCATTCGCATTCACATTCAGACATATGGAAGCACTACTCTGTGTTTACATGTTTTTCCTTTTTTTTGCAGCATTCGCATTCCCATACCGTATACCGCATATGTGGAATCTTGGCTTAATCCTAGTTCTACGGTTGGTTGTTGGAGATTTACGTCCTGGCAACATCTAAGCTCATATCAGGACGGGGCTACGGTAATGAGCGTTGGTTTGTTGGGGTGGGGGTGGGGGTGGGGGTTTACATCCTATCAACATCTCAGATCCCATTAGGACGGGGACTGGCTGACTTGTCACTGTGCACACACCAGACGGGATGGCCGAATGAGTTGAGCATCCGTTTCCCGTTTTGGTAGATCGTTGGATTCGAACCCATGAGTTCGAGCCCAGGTCGAGTCAAACCAATGACTTAAAAATGTATACTTGTCACTTTCTAGCCAGGCGCTCCGCATTATTAGGATAGGGAAAGGACTGGTTAGCTCAGTGTCAGGATAATGTGACTGAGTGGGATATTGAGTCATGGTGCTGGTGAACTAAAAGTGAAAAGTTTCCAAATAATAGCAGAAAACATTCCAAAGAATACCAGAAACCATGTTGCTATGAAGGTTTACATGTTCTGTATATCTCAGATTTGACTTTTTAAAAGTTTGATCTTATAGTTATACTTATAGTTATACATTTAGAGAAAAACGTTAAAATAAACCATGTAAAGGGGCTGTCACATTAGGTTTTTTTGCGGGAGCGTACGGCGGCGTAGGCGCATTACGTCATATACGTCGGCATACGCCGCTATGCATATGCTACGCATAGGCCGTTATGTGCCGGCGTATGCCGTTGTACGCCGCCATACGCTTTCTCCCGTCCGTCCGTCGAAATTTGTTTGTGCATGCTCAAAAAATCTCGACCTATGGGAGCATATGGTTCATACGCTACTCATACGCCGGTGACGTCCTAGCCGGTGTAGCTCCTCGTACCTAGGGGTGCGCCGGCGTAGGTTACGCATACCTAACTTGCGTCACCGGCTATCTCTACGCATACCTAAGTTACGTATGGGAGCGTACTCCTAGCGTATGCACAGCATATGCACAGCGTATTCAAAGCGTATGCCATAGGTCTCGACATCGATCTTGATATACGCTACTCATACATACGCTAGCATACGCTACGCATACGCTACGCATAGGTTCCATATGACAATCAAAACGTCAAAAAATGTCACAGTACGCTCTCATACGCTCCACGTACGCTCCTCATACGTTACACATACACTAAAAAACACCCGATAGGTCACCAAAGGTCATCATAGGCCGGCATTCGCAGGACTTACGTAGGTTTTCAATACGCCCCCGCCATACGCCGTAATGTGACAGGGCCTTAACATCCATCAATAACATCATTTTAAAACATGTCCATAACATCAATGTAACACACACAACAAATTCAAACAAAATTTACTTGATTACAGTTAAGCAAAAAAGAGTATGTCTTACAAGAAAAAAGTTGAAAAAAAGTTTGGGTAGATGTATGGTGTCAACATGCTAGTAGACTTATGCTAATTTTCACTTCAGTGCAAAATTATTAGAATACTTTGGATACATTTTGTGGGATAGATTAAATATATGTAGTGTAGTAAATTGCCAGCATACTTAATACAGAGAAACTACAATAAATATTTGACTTGCTAACCCCCCCCCCCCACACACACACACACATAAAAACAAGCTTAATCATTAACAATGTAACCTAGTAACCAAATACCGTACAACCTCCTTAAACCAAGCTCGGTTAAACCGAAAGATCGGTTAATCCAAACTTTTTCCGGTGGCCCGGCAAACTACTACCACTTTTCATATAAAAAAAAGTTGGTTAAGCCAAAGTGGGTCAATCCAAAGATTCGGTTAATCCAAACAAAATTGTCGGGCCCTAGGCCACTTCCGGTATGGTTAAACCAAACCTTCATGTGGTTATAAGGTCATCTGACATTTTTTTATATGATAAATGGTAGTATTTTGACAGGCCGCTGAAAAAAGTTAGGATAAACTGATTGTATGGTTTAACCGAGCTTGGTTTAACGGGGTTATACTGTATATACATAAAAAAACAATAATCAAAGTGTCCACATACATTGTATATTACATTCATAATGCACCCGCATTTTTGCCAAAGACAAGTCAAAGTCATTGCCAAAACTCGGTTAAACCAATGATCGGTTAATCCAAACAAATTTCTAGGGTCCCGTCAAGTTTGGTTTAACTGGGTTATACTGTATGTGGTACACAGTTTCTGAGAAGGACCTAGATAAGTGTTTCAGTTGAGAAAAGTTTATGCCTTTCATTGGACTCTACAGCTTTAAAGGGCACAAACTAGCCCAGTGGTTGCCATATTTTAGTTTCATTTTTTGTTTAATCTGGTCTCATTCATTGTCAACATAAACCTCTAGCATTCCCGTTGTGTATACATTAGGTCCGTGACCCTCTTTCGACCCCCTTTCGACCCCCTTTCGCTATATGTGCTAGATCCCCCTTTTCACCTTTTCCCCGGTCTTTGGTATCTCCGCTGGCTAAGACAGCATTTGCATCTTTGTTTATATCATCCAGGTAAGCAGATCAACGGGGCGACTCGCTGCACCAATGTGGGCTAGCGTCATAGGCCAATCACCGGAGGTGAAAGGCGTTCATCTGTATAACTAGTCAGTGTAGTTTTTACACCCCATACCTTGTAAGTTACAAAACAAAAATCTGCTTAGCAATGAAAAAGTCAGTGCGACTTATTGTGATAGGCAAATAAAAACACTTTGTATCGGGCCAACTTTGCTTAGCGATGAAAAAGTCAATGCGAAGGAAAATAATGTACACATCAACATGGAGGCAGTGCGCTCTAGTACTATATATAGTGTTAGCTCAGCGTCCCAACTGTGCATTCAGAAAGGATCACGTGACTCAGCGGGCTTTGTTGACTTCACGCACACTGCACATGCAGGAAGCACGCCACGATAAAACAGTTAGTTACTCGTTGGAGTTTTATTTCCTGGCAACATCTAAGGTCATATCAGGATGGGTACCGACTTGTGACAGTGCACACTCATGGTGACTTTATAGTGCTGCCCCACTGGTAGACCAGGCCACTAGCACCAGTCACTGACTCCATCACATTATCCTGACACAGAGCGAACCAGTCCTTGCCATATCGTAATAATGCCGAACGCCTGGCTATGAAACAACACATATCAATTTTTACGTCATTGGTTTGACTCAATTAGGGTTCGATAAAGCAGGCTTCATGTGGCGCGATTCAGGAGGGCGGCGGTTTTAGTTAGTTAGTCTGGGAGTCTTCATCCTCATATAACTTTTACTTAAATCTGCATAGTCCGATGAATATCAAATTTTCAAAATGAAAACAATTATCTAGATTTGATTTTACATATCTAACTTACATACCAATCCACTTATTAAGCATTTGTTTCTGTGTAGAAAGCAATGCTGAGTCAATTTAACAGAACCTGTTACTGCAGAAGTCTATGGTGCCAGAGTTTTGGCAAGCTTGCCAAAACTAATTTTTCCATGTTTGCACTCAAAATATCTCAAAAGTTTACTATTTAAAATAAAAGTAACTTTGAACTAATGTTAAGTAGATACCAGTGATCGATCTAACATATTTATCTCAGAAAAAATACAGAAATTCAAAACCATCGGACTATGCAACTTTAAGTTATAGGGTTTGAGGTTATTTGATTTTGGGGAGTGTAGCTGATCTGGGCCTTATTTTGGGTTACTTCTCCAAGAGAGGCTTGGATCTCAAACCCTATATAGGGGCTGTTGTTATTGTCATCGTCGTATGCATCATCATCATCATCATCATCATCATCATCATCATGTTGTCAGGATGTAAAACCCCAGTCACTCACTCACACGACCATCATCATCACCACCACTACCAGCATCATCATTATTAGATCAGCACCACTGTCATTATCCGCATCATCATCACTACTACTACTACTAGTACTACCATCAGTACTACCAACTTACAGTACATAGTTCACAGGGTGACATAATGGTAGAATTCTGATCACATTTGTCCCGCATCACAGAGTTGCCTTATGATGCCGGCGCTGTCAAACATATACATATTGTCCAGCATTAATGGGTACCGTACTTGTACAGTATTAGTGCAATACCACATGCATGCTGTTCAGCATTAGTGCTGTACTACATGTGTGATGTACATCATTACTGCTGTACCATATGCTGTTGTTTGTTTGTTTGTTGTTGTTTTACGTCCTAGCAACATATAAGGTCATATCAGGACGGGTACCATATGCTGTAAACTGCATATGTTGCTCCACATTAGTGCTCTGCAGCATTTAGTGTTATACATTATATGTTGCTCCACATTAGTGCTGTGTAGCATTAGTACTGTAGTAACACATGTAGCTCCAAATTAGTGCTGTGCAGCATTAGTGCTGTACTGTTGCTTCACATTAGTGCTGTGCAGCATTAGTGCTGTGCATTACACATTAGTGTTGTGTAGCATTAGTGCTCTACATTACATATATAGCTCCACATTAGTGCTGTGAAGCATTAGTGCTGTACATAACACATGTAGCTCCACATTATTGTTCTGTAGCATTAGTGCTGTACATTACACATGTAGCTCCACATTAGTGCTGTGTAACATTAGTACTGTACATTACATACGTCGCTCCACATTAGTTCGATGCAACATTAATGATGTGCATTATTTATATATAGCTCCACATTAGTACTGTGTAGCATTAGTGCTGTACATAACACATGTAGCTGCACATTAAGTGTTGTTCAGCATTAGTGTTTTGCATTACGTATGTTATGTACATAAATGCTATGCAGTAGGGGGTTCATTAGATAAAAGATTCACCCTGTACTTGTAGTACACGGGTGAACGACAACATTGTGTAAATACGGGCGAAAATAGCTTTAGTATGGAACAGGAAGTAGAATGCCTGCCTCCAGTATCAAATTGGTACTTATATCGGCACAGAGTTGGTGAAATGGGCGAGGATGCAAAAATACAAGATGGCGGCATTGGAACGCTGTCGATTTCACCTTTAAATTCTATTAAACTATATGTTTTATTATATTTTTCAACTCAAAGGTAGCGGGGAAATATGAATCTATATATATATAAAGAATAAGTGTTGCTTCTTATGCTAGGTACACACATACCGTATAGGATTCGCGCACTAAAACTCCCGATCTGCTTAAAACTGAAATCGGGCCGATTCATTTTTCGAATCGGGAATCGCAATCGTAATGCTAGCGCACACCTACCGTTTTAGCCCTAAAAATCGGGAATCGCAATCGGTAGGTGTGCTAGGGGAGTGCACACCTCACGACTTTTGGGCAGTTTTAGATCGTATACGGTAGGTGGGTGCGGAAAAACGATCGTATACGCTAGGTGTGTACCTAGCATTAGATTCTGAAATTAGGCTCTCATTTCATTTCCCCGTATTCTCGACCTGTTTTATATAGGGCTGGTATTCACCCGTGTACTGCGAGTACAGGGTGAATCCTTTATCTAGGGGTTCATCAATCACTAGTGTTCCTGTACACTTATCCGTACACACACACTGCACACCCCTCCCCATACCCTCTGTACATTCTTGTTTGTCATCACACTGTAGGGACCGAACCTGGTGACCGAATCGGTAGAGCGTAGGCTTCCCATGTGAAAAGTCAGGAGCTCGATTCCCAATCGAGTCAAAACCAATGACTTAGAACATTGATAATTGTCCCCACCTGGCCTCGTGCTCGGCATTATTAGGATTTGGTAAGGACTGGTTAGTTCAGTATTAGGATAATGTGAATGAGTAGGAAATCAGGTGATTGTGCTGTCGGCCATTTTCTTCCAGTGGGGCAGCACTATGAAGTCGTTCACCTTGAGTGTGAACTGTCAAAAGTCTGTACCCGTGATGATATGACCGTAGATTGGTTGGTTGGTTGTTGGAGTTTTACATCCTGGCAACGTCTACGGGGCATGTCAGGATGGGCATGACCTTAGATTTTGCCCAACTGGTGCCACACACCGTGCTGTCTGATCGCCAGTTGTGAAGGCCACGTCTATAGTTAGTTAATTTTGTTTGTTTGTATGTTTGTTTGTTGTTTTATATCCTAGCAACATCTAAGGTCATATCGAGATGGGTACCGACTTGTGACAATGCACACTCATGGTAACTTTATAGTGCTGCCCCACTGGGAGACCATGCCACCAGCACCATGACCTGATATCCCACTCAGTCACATTATCCTGACACTGAGCTAAACCAGTCCTTGCCCTATCCTATTAATGCCAAGCACCTGGCTAGGAAGCGACAAGTATCAATTTTTAAGTCATCGGTTTAACTCGACCAGGGTTCGAACACACAAACCCATGGATTCCGATCCCACGATCTCCCAAAACAGGAGACGGACGCTCAACTCATCCGGCCATCCCGTCTGGTCTAGTTAGTTAGTGGCGCCTACATTACACACGCTGGGAATAATGCGGGCAACACTTGTTATGTGCGGCCTTGTTCCTGTAAATATACACAAGCACACCGGGAACAGTCGTGATCTGTTACACCCGGGTCACCCCGCTGCCCTGCCGTCGGCACAGTTTTTGTTTTTTGTGAGTAGTTTGTGTCGCCGACTGACCTGAATTTTCATGTTTTTTTTTTTGCCGCGCTCACAAAAATACCCCTAATACGTCCCCAGAGTGTTTGAAGAGGGTCAGACAAAGAACACGGATGCCCGATGTACAGTATGCTTCCCACTATACTATTATTATTATTATTATTATTATTATTATTATTATTATTATTATTATTATTATCCTCTTCTTTGATGCAGGCTTGTGGTAGCCTATACAAAGCGCCTGGCTCTCAGCTCTAGTGGTATGCAGCCTCGAGTACTATGCAGGTCCAAAAAAGGGATCGCTTAAATTATCCCCATATATGCCATGAAGACTGGAGCTGCACTCTGACAAATATTCTCCAAGCACACCTTTTTAGTTTATGCAACTGAATATGTGGAGGGAGAGTGCTGAATCTTCTTATTCAGGTTTTCGAACTGGCCTTCTGGCGCCACCAGTGAAAACGAATATATGAAGGCTCGGAACCCAGTGCAACCTAGGGGGTTCCCCAGTCTGCAGGGGAAATCCCTCTAGAGCACGTGATGATGTAATTACACCCATTTATACATTACATACCTTATCACTCTCCTCCACATATTCAGTTGTATAAACTGAAAAACTAAGCAAAGCTGTGCCCGGAGAGCATTTGTCGGAGTACAGTTCCAGTCTCCGTCGCCTACACTGGGCAACTTTACTGCTGATTGCTTCGATGGGTTTTTCAGTTTCTGCCATTTTTATTCTCTTTTTTAAATATATATATATATATATAAAGCCATCATATATATATATACATTTTGTGGGATAGATTAAATACATGTAGTGTATTGCAGGTATTGCAGGTATTGCAACACCTCAGGGAGTTTGACGCCCCTGCCCTGCAGAGTTGTAAACCACTGCCTTGTGGTACAGGTTCTTGACAGAACCGAAGGCTAAGGGAGCAAACCCTAAACAGAAAACCATGTCACTGTGGCAGCATTAAGGGCGGTTGATGTATGGAACTCCCAACAGTTTTGCACCTGTCTTGACATGTTCTTGCCGGTGTGAAACCTCTATTTGCTCCCCGAGAGAGTGCCGCTGGTAACTTGCAAAAGCCAGCAGCACTTCAACACTTTTGCAGGCAGCTTTCATGAAATGTACCATCAAGAGAAACCTGAAGCTGAGAGACATTAAGACCGACTCATGGACATCACTCTCAGAGCAGAGAGCTAAATGGAGAGCGGCAGTCAAGTAATGAAAGCAGTCTTTGTCGCATTGCGAACGACAGCATGATGATGATGATGATGATGATGATGATGATGATGATGATGATGAGTAAATTGCCAGCATACTTAATACAGAGAAACTACAATAACTATTTGACTTGCTAACCCCCCCACCCCCCACACACACACTCACACAAACAAGCTGAATCATTAACAATGTAACCTAAAACCAAATATGTGGTACACAGTTTCTGAAAACGACCTAGATAGGTGTTTTAGTTGAGAAAAGTTTATGCCTTTCATCGGACTCTACAGCTTTAAAGGGCTACCACCCACGGTTGATCATTATAATCTATTTTGGTTTAGTTCTGGTTAACTTTTATTTTAAGGGGTTAACTTTGGAGATATTTTAACTGAAAACATGCTGGGTTAATTTTGACATAAGGTCAACACACTGAACATCATAGACTTCAACAATGACAGGTTCTATCAACGATTATTTATATTTTGAAGTGAAAACATCCAAAGTAATTTTGGCATGCATGTAAATAAAAAATTTAAAAAGCACCAAAAAAAGCACATGTCTTCAACAGTGACAGGTTCTATCAAATTAATTTAGTTGTTGTTTGTTTGTTGTTGTTTTACGTCCTATCAACATCTAAGGTCATACAGCAATATATATTTAATAAGCTCCCCATTATCTAAGTTGGATATGTAGGGTTAAATATAAGTAAGTATTTTGGTTTAGAGAATGTTATGCTTTCATCGTATTATACAGCTTTAAGACCTTCACCAAATAGCAATGGAAATCACCTTATGGGGTGCCACGTGTTTAATATTTAAAACGTGTTCATGACACCCATTCTTTTTCTCTTGGTCAGGTAATTTTGGAACTGCTGTGTTTATATTACACACAATGTTTTGACGCATGCGCGTGTAGTCGTCTATCTAATGGCATCGACTTTGATCATTTCTGGTGGGGAGACAGTGGTGGTGGTGGTATTTGTTAGCACAACCCGCCCCTGATGCACCCCCCTGGCGAACGTTAGCTGTGGTGTCTGTGTGTGTGTGTGGGGGGGGGGGGGGGGGGGTTACTGAATAGACAGGAAATGAATGATATCTCCCCCTCCCCCCACCCCCACCCCGAGACTCACCCCTACCCGACAGTGTAATGCCCGGTACACACCTACCGTTTGTGTGCGCACACCTCCCGTATACGATCGAAAACTGCCCGTTTCGCCCACAAAAATCGCTTGGTGTGCGCTCCCCGCGCACACCTAGCGATTGCGATTCGCGCATAAAACTCAGTTTTTAGTGCTAAAAGCGGCCGTTTACGATTGCGATTCGCGATTCGAAAAACGAATCGGCCCGTTTTCAGTTTTAAGCGGGTCGGGTCGAGTCGCGAGTTTTAGTGCGCGAATCCTATACGGGAGGTGTGTACTAGGCATTAGGCAGCTGTAACTTGAGGAGTGGTCTCGTGGTAGTGCGCGTGGAAGTTTGTTTGTTGTTGTTTTACGTCCTAGCAACATCTAAGGTCATATCAGGACCGGTGCGTAGAGCTGGCTCCCAATGTCTAAACCGGGCGCGATGGCCGAATCGGTAGAGTGCGACTCATGGCAACTTTATAGTGCTGCCCCACTGGGAGACCAGGCCACCAGCACCATGACCTGAGCCAACCAGTCCTTACCTTATCCTAATAGTGCCGAGCGCCTGGCTAGGAAGCGACAAGTATCAATTTGCAGAGATAGTATGTGTTTGAATTTTAAACGATTGGAAAGTCTATCTTTATTTTACCATTGAATTAAATCAAAACTTCCATGACTCAAGGACTGGTTGGGTCAGTGTCAGGATAATGTGACTGAGTGGGATACCAGGTCATGGTGCTGGTGGCCTGGTCTTCCAGTGGGGCAGCACTATAAAGTCGCCATGAGTGCGCACTGCCCCAAGTCGGTACCCGTCCGGATATGACCTTAGATGTTGCTAGGACATAAAACAACAACAAACAAACAAACAGCCATGGCTCAAATAATAGCTTCATATGTACTTGATTGTGGTATTAAAGTTGCAGAGTCCGATGATTTGAGTTTCTGTAATTTTTGTCGATAACTCTATTCGGTTGATCGTTGTAATCTCCCTTACTTTAGTTTCAAATAACTTTCAGCTAGCTTAAGAGATGTTTGAAGTGTAAACCTGCAGAATTCATTTTGATGCACTTGTCAAAACTCTGATCCCATATGTTTCAGCCATAACACGTTCTATTAAATTTGACTTAGTATACCCTTCTATGTAGCAATACATATTTAATAAATGCACCAGTATCTAAGTTAGATACGTAGGTCTAATGGCCGGTGCACACCTACCGTTTACGATTCGCGCACTAAAACTCGCGACGACCTTACGACTGAGAACGGGCCGATTCATTTTTTGAATCGCGAATCGTATGCACAAGCAAGCAGTTTTAGCCCTGAAAAGTCACGAATCGCAATCGGTAGGTGTGCGCGGGGGGCGCACACCTAGCGATTTTTGTGCGCGAAACGGGAGGTGTGCGCGCACAAACGGTAGGTGTGCACCGGCCATAAATCTAGATGAGTGCTTTGCTTTGGAAAATTCTGTGCTTTTATTGGACTATGAATATGAAACGTTGTTTAACCCTTTGGGACCAGGAGTGCCAGGGCACACTGGCAAGTTCCACACGCTTTCAGCCCGGGTGTGCCTGTAATTGAATTGCATTTCTAGAAATGTTTTCCTACAAATTCGTAGATCACATCAGAAATACAGTGCTATCGGATTGCAGGTGCATTCAGGCGCTCCTGGAATGTAAGCTTGCGAAAGTTTCTTGCACACCTGGGCACTCCCGACCCCAAAGGGTTAAAAGACACATTAAATAACAAGCCGAACATTCAAGCAACACACCTTCTCTACAGGTCTATGGTGCTGGTATTTAACATAGTGGTGCAGGATTTGTATGTTTGTCGTTTTACATCCTAGCAACATCTAAGGTCATATCAGGACGGAGTGGTGCAGGAAGGTACGGGCTTGTATGAGAAGTGGGCCTGATGACACATGGGCACACCTGCAAGTCGGTCAGCCAGCCCCCCCCCCCTTCCCCCCTCCCCACCCCCGGCCACCTCCAGCACATACAACATGCACGGGCCTCCCTCATATGCCACCAGAGATTGACATCAGCACATACCAACAACACCTGCACCCTGCTCTAATCACCGGACGCGGTGGCCGAGTCGGCAGAGCGCAGGCTTCCCGTGTGGAAAATCAGGAGTTCGATTCCCGGTCAAGTCAAACCAGTGACGTACAAAATTGAAACCTTGTCACTTTCTAGCTAGGCACTCAGCATTAATAGGATAGGGCACGGACTGGTGGGGTCAGTATCAGGATAATGTGATTCTGTGGGATATCCGGTCATGGTGCTGGTGGCTTTGTCTCCCAGTGGTGCAACACTATAAAGTTGCCATGAGTGTGCACTGTCACAAGTCGGTATCCTTCCTGATATGATCGTAGATGTTGCTAGGATGTAAACCAAACAAACGAACAAACCATGCTCTAATCAATGGACGTCATCTGTACACATGTCCAAAACAATGTGTATAACTGCCCATATTGTCAGACCCAACACTAACATACATACAATAAATGAATGTCATGCACGCACGCATGCATACATACATGATTGTGTATGCATGCATACATACATGCATGCATACATACATACATACATACATACATACATACATACATACATACATACATACATACATACATACATACATACATACATACATGCATACACTCACATACACACATACACGCACATATACGTATGTACGTATACGTACATACACACATATGTGCATGCTCAGGCACGTACACATGCAGGCATTCAAACACACATGCACAGACACACACACACATACACACACACACACACATACCATTTCGCCACCGGCCCTGCCTCCCAAACCACTAACTCATACCCTTCTTCCATCCCCGGGCTCGGCAGAGTGCTGCCGCCTGGTGTTGTTTCACTGAAACATTCGCACCGGGGATATGGGCGTGGAAGGACGGTCACACGTGACACCCAGCGTTCTACCCAGTGACTGTCAAGTTGCATCTGAAGCCGTAGCTGTGCCTGTTTGTAGAGCGGTGCATTGGACCTGCTGTCAACTTTGCACTATTACCGTGTCTGTTGACATTATGTAAGTTGCTCGGTAAAGGGAACTGATGTCCATTCCAGTAGTCCGTGCTAGTAATCCCCCCTCTCCCCCTCTCCCATCTAGTGATACACCGTGTCACTAATACTAGTATGTCGCCTCACTCCTTAACACTATGCATGCATACATACAATATAAGTTACATATATATACATACATAATACATACATACATAAGCACATACACATACATAGATACAAACATATATACATACTTACATAAGCACATACACATACATAATACTTTTTGTTGTTTTTTGTTGTTTAACGACCCCCTCCCCCCAGTACAAAAGTAGACATCGGCTGTTGGGGGTTCATACATAATACATACATAATACATACATGATACATACGTACATACATACATACATACATATATACATACGTACGTACGTACATACATACATACATACATACATACATACGTACATATATACATACGTACGTACGTACATACATACATACATACATACATACATACATGCATGCATACATACATACATACATACATACATACATACATACATACATACATACATACATACATACATATACACATACAGTCATACATACACAATACACATGCATACCTTCATACACAGATATAAGCATACATATGTAGGATGTAAATGTATACACATACACATTCACAAATACTCTCACAGTCACAATCACATACATTCACACGCGCCCTTGCATATACTCACACACACTCACTCATACTCACACATACATATAGCATGTTACATATATGCAGATTCATACTGACATGTGGAGAAAGATGCTAATATATATGTACATATGCAGACAGACATACATGTAGGCCTATACATAAATACAAACACATGCATGCATGCATAAATACATATATACCCCTACATATAAACATTAAAACACAACTACATAACACTACACACAGAATCACGGACACACACACACATACTCAGTCATACACACTCATACACTCACACACACTCACACACACACTCACACACTCATACACACATACACTCACACTCATACACACCCTCACACACACATACTCAGTCATACACACTCACACATACACACACGCACACACATACACACATACTCACACACATACTCAGTCATACACACTCACTCACACACACACTCACACATACACACATACACACACGCACACACATACACACACATACACACACTCACACACATACTCACACGCACACACTCACACACATACACACACTCACACACACACATACACACACTCACACACGTCCGTGCGCGCCCATTGCCGGTAAGTAATCCTCACACACGGCGCTGGGCATGTTCTGGGCGGGTACTCGAGACACCAGCCGAGACCCCACTGGGATCAGTAGTCAAAGGACGCTGGTTCAGAGGTCACGGATCCGAGGTTAAAGGTCGACAGTTCAAGGTCACGGATGGTCCGACCCTCTCCGTCCGCACTGATGAATGAATGCCGGTGTTTTTTCTCCTCGTTCTGTGGAGTGTGTCTCTAATAGATTGGTTGGTTGTTGGAGATTTACGTCCTGGCAACATCTAAGGATGTGTACCGACTTGTGACAGTGCACACTCATGGCTACTTTGTGGTGCTGCCCCACTGGGAGACCAGGCCACCAGCACCATTACCTGATATCCCACTCAGTCACATTATCCTGACACTGAGCCAACCAGTCCTTGCCCTATCCTAATAATGCAGAGCACCAGACTAGAAAGCGACAAATATCCAATTTTAAGACATTGATTTGACTCGACCAGGGTTCGAATCCCACAATCTACCAAAGCGGGAGATGGACGCTCAACTCATTCGGTCATCCCGTCTGGTAGCTCTACTGCTAGTAATGGGTGAAAGCTGCAGACAGTCTGGTCTCATTGATCTCAGTTCTCTCGAGCCTGTTGATGAATGGCGAGAAAGCGCGAGAGTTACTTGTAGCAGGCACATACTATGTTGGTAGAACGCTAAATCACCACCCATGGCCGAGTGAACCATTTTACCGCTGATTAATTGTGTTTGCGATGCTTTAAAATGATTTGCGAGAGTAATGCTTTGGCTCTGACGTCTGGCAGGCCAGAGATACGTGAGTAAACTTCAATATTCCCCTGAGTCCGCCCTTTTAACCCTTGCCTGATTCAATTCAAGTAAGCATGTCCTGGGCCACTATGGATGTATTCAGGTCCAGTGATATCCAGGGCAATGTTTCAGCAGTTTAAAAAAGTATTTTTGTTGTGTTCTTTTTGGGGGGGGTTTGTTTTGGTTTGTTTTTTGCTTTTGTCTCTTCATTTTGTGGCTGTGTTTATTAGGATCCCTTACACGGGATGGCCGAATGGGTTAGAGCGTCCGTCTCCCGTGCTGGTAGATCGTGGGGTCGTGGGTTCGAGTCCCGGTCGAGTCAAACCAATGACTTTAAAATTGATACTTGTCGCTTCCTAGCCAGGCGCTCGGCATTGTTAGGATAGGGCAAGGACTGGTGTGCTCGGTGTCAGGATAATGTGACTGAGTGGGATACCAGGTCATGGTGCTGGTGGCCTGGTTTCCCAGTGGGACAGCACTATAAAGTCGCCATGAGTGCGCACTGTCACAAGTCGGTACCCGTCCTGATATGACCTTAGATGTTGCTAGGACGTAAAACAACAACAAACAAACAAACAAACAACTCTTCATTTTTGTTTGTCATGTATTTTTCAAAATATAATTTGCTTTTCAATGGATCTGTTGAAATTGCCCAATCCAATGGCTTTAATTTCCATCATTGTCTTTAGATAAATATATTAGGTTGATCGTTAAGATTTACTTCACTTTAGTTTGGAGTAACTTTGATTAAAAAATGGAGATGTTTGAAATGAGAACATGCTAAATAATTTGTGTGTGCACACCGAAATGCTTGAAATGATAGGCTTGTGTGACGTGAAGCAGTTAATTTTGGCGTAAATGTAAAAATTCTGACATTATTCACAGGTTATATCAAATCGATTTAGTATACCCCTCTGTGCATCAATCAGCTAATCCTTAATAAGTGCACCAGTATTTAAATTGTGTACATATAATAAATTTTAGACAAGTGTTTTTGCTTCGAAAATATTACACTTTAATCGGACAATGCATCTTGAAGCAATTGTTGTTACCTTGGTAACCAAATTTAAATCAACTATGATGCCCTTTAGAAATGTTAGCCCCTGGATGTAGGAAAAGAAGCATAGAACTGACGCAGTATATAATTGACGGTCTCTTTGTGTCAGCTAAATAATAGTAACTATATGGACAATGCTGGGGAGTGTCCGTGTACAGAAATAACCCTCACACGTCACAGTCCATATCACCGGGCTCGGTGGCCGAATTTGTAGAGCGCAGGCCTCCCGTGCGGGGGATCAGGAGTTAAATTCGCGGTTAAGGCAAACCAACGACTTGCAAAATTGATCCTTGTCGTGTCCTTGCTTGGTACTCGGCATTAATAGTATAGGGCAGGGACTAGTTAGCTCAGTGTCAGGATAATGTGGCTGAGTGAAATATCAGGTCATGGTGCTGGCAGCCTGGTCTCCCAGAGGGGCAGCACTATAAAGTTGCCATGAGTGCACATTGTCACAAGTCAGTACACGTCCTGATATGACTAGATGCTTCCAAATTCCAGGATATAAAACCCCTCTAAATTCTAATAAGCAACCAACCAACCAACCAACCAACCAACCAACCAACCAACCAACCAACCAACCAACAACTAACCCATCGTGGTGTTCTCTGTGGCAGAGTGGTTAGAATGTCTGACTATTTTCTAGGTCGGACTCCTAATCTGAAGGTTGGTGGTTTGATTCCCCATGCCCCCACCTGTGCCAATTTGGATTTCCACTGCTGTGTATAACTGACAGTATCATCAAAGGCTGGTTGCTCTCATACCATGTCTATGTGGCGTGGTTACAAATCCCTTGGGTCTGTAAAAGTGTAGGCTCGGGCTTTGTGTCGACAAACTGTCTAATGGTGAAAACAAGTCTACTCAAACTTATCCATGATAGGCAGTATAAATCTTCAAGGAACCACCAACCAACCAACCAACCAACCAACCAACCAACCAACCAACCCACCAACCAACCAACACAGTCCATATGCAGCCCCTTTAACAGGCCGGGGCTGAGGTCGGTAACTGGCAAACACCGAGGTGCATGCTTTGGGAACATTGACTGCGGGGAAAGCAAACAACACGTGGAGAAAGTGTATCTACATGTCTACATGTCTACATGTCTCCGGCAACTCTCTGACTCATGTCGGACTGGTGGCATTCGTAGTACTACTGCCACCTGTCGGCGAGATCTTTACGGATGCAACGGCGGGGGATGGGCTGTGGTGGTAGGTGGTGGTGGTGGTGGGGGTAGGGGTGGGGGTGGTGGGTGGGAGAAGATGGTGGTGGTGGTGGTAGGTGGTGGTGGTGGTGGTGGGAGATTGGTGGTGGTGGTGGGTGGTGAGAAGATGGTGGTGGTGGTGGTGGGAGATTGGTGGTGGGGATTGGGGTGGTGGGTGGTGAGAAGATGGTGTGGGTGGTGGTGGTGGTGGGAGATTGGTGAGGGTGGTGGGTGGTGAGAAGATGGTGGTGGTGGTGGTGGTGGGAGATTGGTGGTGGTGATTGGGGTGGTGGGTGGTGAGAAGATGGTGTTGGCGGTGGTGGTGGTGGTGGTGGGAGATTGGTGGTAATTGTGGGTAATAGTGAGAGGGTGGTAATAGTGGATTGGTTGGTTGTTGGAGTTTTATGACCTAAGATGTTGACAGGACCATGCTGCCAGCACCATGACCCAATATCCCACTCAGTCACACATTATCCTGACACTGAGCCAACCAGTCCTTGCCCTCTTCTAATAATACTGAGCCCTGGCTAGGAAGTGACAAGTATACATTTTTAAGTCATTGATTTCACTCAACCAGGGTCAGAACCCGTGAGTTTGAATCCAACGATCGACCATAACGGGAGACAGACGCTCAACTCATCTGGCCATCCCATCTGGTGGTGGTGGTGGTGGTGGTGGTGGTGGTGGTGGTGGTGGTGGTGGGGGGGGGGATGGTGTGTGTGTGGTGGTGGTGGTGGTGGGGGGGGGGGGGGGGGGGGGGGGGGGTGAGGGTGTTTTATGGTGAAAATGACAGAGTAATCAGTCTTGTTACCATCCTCAGGTATTGTGATTGAAAACGAGGTGGCCCAGTAGTCTCTACTGGTGACGTTTTCGTTATAATAACATGTATACATAAATACATATACACATCATCATCATCATCATGCTTGGTCAAGGGAAACAAATTCCCATAGAAAAAGAAAAGTTTTATTAATAATTGATAGAATCAATTATTAATAAAACTTTTCTTTTTCTATGGGAATTTGTTTCCTTATCAATTATTAATAAAACTTTTCTTTTTCTATGGGAATTTGTTTCCCTTGACCACATATATATGATTGTGAACTTTCTATTTTAATTAGTGTCTATTGGCACATAATTGATTGTCTTCTTTTACATGGTTTGAACAAAAAACAAACATTTCTCGCCGTGAATATGGCCTATGCTGCTGACACGGCGTAAAGCAACCACCAATCAATCAATCAATCAATCATGCTGTCGGTCGCGATGCAACAAAGACTGCTTTCATTACTTGACTGCCGCTCTCCATTTAGCTCTCTGCTGTGAGAGTGATGTCCATGAGTCGGTCTTAATGTCTCTCAGCTTCAGGTTTCTCTTGATGGTACATTTCATGAAAGCTGCCTGCAAAAGTGTTGAAGTGCTGCTGGCTTTTTGCATATACACATACACTATATACACATACATATACATATACACATACATAGATATATACACATGTATACATACATACACGCATACACACATACATATACATATTACATTCATATACACATACATATATACATGCATACATACATACATACACACACACACATACACACACACGTACATACATACATACATACATACATACATACATACATACATGGGTTCTTCTTTGCTGCTGGTCCTAATTGGTTGGTCCTCACATTGTAACTGTTTTTGTCTAAATTAATTCTCCTTTTCATACCAAATGAAGAAAATTCCTTTTATTATACCCCAAAGAAGCAATGACAGCAATCCAGTGAGAAAAAAATGTTTGGTTTATTTTTTATTGCAAAAATAGATTCATTTGTCACGCAAATATGACAGCTAAAAATGGGAATGGTGAAACAGTACTACTTGTGTTGGAAACTACTTCATTGTAGACCAAAATATTCAAACATAGCTAGTTTATTTGCAAAGTTGTAACATGCAAAAATGTCAGAAAACTAATTTTAGGACTATTGAGTGTCTGTGTGTAAAACAACGATGCTTGAAAGTGAGCATAACGCGTGTTACATGAGGTGTCACGTCATGAAACACGCGTTCACCTTCAATTTTCACAATATCCAACCATGCAAGCCAGGAAAAACCCTGCTGCTTTAAATAGGATAGCATCATAGATGCCTAGTTCTGAACACAAAAGTTATAATATTATTTCCTAAAATGCATTAAAAGTGAAATAAAAACTTTGTGTCACGGGTGAAACACGCGTAACGGCGAAAATTTATTTTGCGATACAAAATCCAACAATGGATCAAATCTCTTCTCGCCATGATTTTCAAATATATCGTGGGCATCTACACACCTACTGATGATGTGGTGTCAAGTCATAAACAGGATGTTGCGCTATGATGCTATTAGTGTGGCGTGTCACACTTCGATGAAGATGAAACACGCGTAACGGCGAAAATTATTTCGCGATACAAAATCCAATAATGGATCAAATCTCTTCTCACCATGATTTTCAAATATACCGTGGGCATCTACACACCTACTGATGATGTGGTGTCAAGTTATAAACAGGATGTTGCGCTATGACGCTATCACGCGTTCACCTGTTGTCATCTTCATCCTCTAAGTCATCGCAATATCTTTTTCTACATAAGAAAACTTATAACACTCAAAAGAAATATTTGCATACATGTAATGTGTACAAATAATGCCCTGAACAAATACATTTTTTGCATGCTATTAGCAGTGTCTAACCTAAGTCATTATTGAGTGTCACATGAAACATGCGTTACATGTTACATGTGTTACAATTCCAAGAACATCAGAAGTTAGGGAAGTGTTCCAAGATTACTTTGAAATATGTCCACAGCATCAACAACTAATAAGCATAAATATTTTCACCATCTGTGGTGCTTGTTTCATCATGAAGGAACAACTTTTCCTTTCCATGTAACGCATGTTTCAGTGTCACAATTTTATATCTTCTCTGTTCTACTCTGAAGTGGACGAACACTCATAAAATTGCACTTAGTTACTCCTAGTGACTGCTGTTCAAAACCTAACTAGGAAATAATAAGGGTCTTGTTCTAAATATTACATAATGAAGGTTTTTGTGACGGCCGAAACACGCGTAACATTCTCCACTTGGTCATGTTCGAAGCCACCCTGACTTGTAGTCTGGGTCCAAATTGTTTTTGTTTTAAATTGTGTCTTAAAATTGGATGTATATGGAACACAACAAGCCTAATTGGGATAGGCTGTAACATATTTCAGTTTTGACCTCCGATTCCCCCTTTTTAGGACCAAAACTGAAGAAGAACCCATTATAAGCAAAACTTGTAACACTCAAAAGACATACTTGCATACATGTAATGTGTAGAAATAATACCCTTAACAAAAACTTTTTTTGTGTGCATACTGTTAGCAATTTCTGAGCCAAGTTATTATTGAGTGTCACATGAAACATGCGTTACATGTCACATGAAACATGCGTTACAACTCCAATAACATCAGAAGTTATGGAAGTATTACAAAATTACTTTGAAATATGTCCACAGCGTCAAAAACTAATAAGCATAATACCTTTTCATGCTCTGTGGTGTTTGTTTGATCTTGAAGAAAAAACTTTTCCTTTCCATGTCACACATGTTTCAGTGTCACAATTTTATAAGTCCTCTGTTCTACTCTCAAGTGGACGGACCCTCATAAAATTGCACTTACTTACTCCTAGTGAGTGCAGTTCAAAACCGTACTAGGAAAAAATAAGGGTTTAGTTCTAAATCTGACACTAGGCGGCTTTTTGTGTCACACCGAAACACGCGTAACGTTCTCCACTTAGTCAAGTTCAAAGCCACCCTGACGTGCAATCGGGGTCCAAACTGCTTTTCTTTTAATTGTGCCTTAAAATAGGATATATGTGGAACACAACAAGCCTAACTAGGATAAGCTGTGACGTGTTTAAGTTTTTACCCCCGATTCCCCCTTTTTAGGACCAGCAGCAAAGAAGAACCCACATACATTTCATACTTACTTACATACATACATACATACATACATACTTACATACATACATACATACATACAACATACATACTACATACATACAATACATCATACGTACATACATACATACATACATACATACATACATACATACATACATACATACATACATACATACATACATACATATGGCGCGGTGGCCTAATTGGTAGAGCACAGGCCTCGCATACGGAAGGTCGGGAGTTTGGTTCCTGGTCGAGTCAAACCAATGACTTAAAAATTGATACTTGTTGCTTCCTGGCCTCGACCTTAATAGGATAGGGAAAGGACTGGTAGCTGAGTGTCAGGATAATGTGACTGAGTGGGATATCGGGCCATGGTGCTGGCAGCCTGATTTCCAGTGGGGCAGCATTATAAAGTCACCATGAGTGTGCACTGTCACAAGTCGATGCATCCTGATATGACCCTAGATGTTGCTAGGACGTAAAGCAACAACAAACAAATAAATATATCTATGTGTAGTATAAATCATTTATACTCATATCGTGACCAAAACAATGAGACAGACAAACAAACTGTCTCGCCCATAAATTACATTAGCATCCTCCTGTGACCTGCCTCTGGCGTTGAGTAGCATTGTACTCCTTGTAGTCTAGGCTAGATTTAGTGTCTCCTCCCGTTATAGATAAATACCTACAAAGCGCCTTGTCGCCCTGGACTCACTGAGCCGTGACGGCGCCCGGTAGCTATGGATACCAGACCTGTGCATGAGTGTCATAGCTCACGTGACCTTGGCTGTTGAGTGTAGGAGAGGTTGGTATGGCCGTCCTTCAAAATGGTCGGCTTAGCTGGTTGGTTGGTTTTTGGAGGTTTACGTCCTGGCAATATCTAAGGTCATATCAGGACGGGTACCGACTTGTGACAGTGTACACTCATGGTGACTTTATAGTGCTGCCCCACTGGGAGATCAGGCCACCAGCACCACGACTTGATATTCCACTCAGTCACATTATCCTGATGCTGAGGTAACCAGTCCTTGCCCTATTCTATTAATGCTGAACGCCAGGATAGGAAGTGACAAGTATCAATTTTGTAAGTCATTGGTTTGACTTGACTGGGAATCAAACTCCTGATCTCCCGCATGGGATACCTGCGGTCTATCAATTCGGCCACCACGTCCAGTGTCGGCTTAACACTCACTGCAACATGATTGATTGATTGGTGGTTGCTTTACGCCCTGTCGGCAGCATAGGCCACATTCACGGCAAGAACATTTTTTTTTGTTCGAACCATCGCTTTTACATGTGAAAGCAAACAATCAATTAAATTAAATTAGAAAGCTCACAATCATATATTTGTGGTCAAGGGAAAGAAATTCCCATAGAAAAAGAAAAGTTTTATTAATAATTGATAGAATCTATTCAGTAAACTATATGAGGTGGTACAGTCCAGCTGCCCTCAAAAAGGCTAATTTTTTTTTCCTGGTTTACCTTAGTAAAAAGGTCATGCATACTGTCTGCAGTGTAGAACTGTTGGCGCAGGGCCAAAAAATCAATGCAACTTAGTAAAATGTCTTTGATTGTCAGCGGGGACTGACACCCAATACATTCAGGGGGAGGTTCCCCCTTGAGCAGAAAAGCATGTGTAAGCCACGAGTGGCCAATACGGCAGCGGCTAAGGACCACTTGGTCCCGCCGACCTCCCGCATGAGTCTGTGGTGGCTTTCCCACAAATGGTTCAATTTCTTTAAGTTTATTAATGTTTTCATCCCACTCATGTTGCCATTTGGATTTTATGTGGGTGGCTATTAGTGGTTTCAGATCAGAGTGAGGGATCAGACACGGTTCAAGATCACAGTTCAGGGCCTTCTTCGCAGCCGATCAGCTCGTTCGTTTCCTTGTATGCCGGCAAATGGCCAAGGCACCCTGCACAGGTGGATCAGACCCAATCCGTTTGGCTCATTGGATTCATTTTATAAAATGACGCGTTGCTAGAATAGGGTGATTCGTTTTTCAGTCCAGCAAAGCCAGGAGGCAAAGAGAACGAATCACTGTATATAACCATAGTTAGTGTGGTTTAGATACCTCGATACACTGCAACGTGAGAACTACATACCAGCCCCGACACACCTACGTGCTTGGGCTTCTGCAGTGAAAATCGAGCTCTGATCGGGCAAACGTACACCAAATCTTTCCCGTCGCAGCAGCTACCCGGCTTTGGTCTTTCCAACCATCAGTGTATATGGAGAGGTGGTCTGCAACTGGCCTTGAATCTCTGCAGGTAGTCCTTGGTACTCGAGTGTATGTGTCCCAGACTTCCTCAGTTCCGTGAGTCGGAGGATAACCGATGGCTTTCTCAACGACCACAGGGGATG